>VDFB02326148.1:0-96262 GCA_007258455.2 Sequoia sempervirens
TTGCTGGCATCTTCCCTGCCTGTGTCAGAATAGGGGCCTTGAAACAGGGCATGGAAAACAACATTTGCTGTTAGATGATTCTATTCCTTTTATCTGATCGACTATGATGTGGGGAAAATGCTCACTATTATACTATACCCATTTGCTGTTAGATGATTCTATTCCTTTTATCTGATCGACTATGATGTGGGGAAAATGCTCACTATTATACTATACATTTTTGCGGAGCTTGTTCGCTTCATTCAAAATCTAGAATTCCAGAAACTCTGTATGCTTTCCATGTTTGTTACAACAAACTCCTTTTTGCTCTCAAATCATGTGACCTATTTACTTGCTTTAAGTTCTGGTTATTTATTATCCTATAAACTGCGTCTGGTAAACTTTTTAATTTGGCGCGACACGTCCTTGGTACCACAGGGTGGGGGAGACTAGACCTCATGACCAACCTCCTGCAACAGGAAAGATTTAGCTAACCGAACTAGGGTCCAATTCAATAAATTCTGATTATTTGCTATTGGTAAATGATGCTGATTTTCTGTGCATTATAGTGATTTGGTTCTACTCACTGTATAAGTAGCTGAAATGCCAAAATTCTGAGGCTGCAAGTTAATGTCATAGCTATAGACTATTACATACCCCATGAAGGTTCTCTATTTTGTTGGAGCTCAGACGTCATCAAAGTGATGCACAGGGAAAAAATGTTTCAGCTTTTATTTCCATATGTGAGTTGTAAGTCCAGAGCTTCTATAAGACAACTTAGTGGTTTGTAGGGCTACAAGTATAACCCAAATGCAAAACACAACAATACTAGAGATATTCCATTAACACGGGACATGTGACCCTTTTTCCTCTTATATGCCTTATTGCATTTATTCTTTATCTCTTCTGGGCCCAAAATTTGGAACCTTTAGCCTTGAGTTTGCTGGTGAGAGGAACATAGATGTTCTTCAAATCTTTGTGGACATTATCGGTTCTCTCATGAATGTGGTTAAGTCTATTTGTTATATCTGGAATAGTTTCTAATCTGTTTTTCAATCTAAGATCTTTTTAAATCTATATCTCTACAAATTTCAAAATCTTTTCTTAACATATTCATAAATCTATTCTAACTCCTTTCTTAAGATCTACATTTCACACAATAAAACATGTTGATTTAAGTAAATAAATACATATTCTTTAGAAGCTTTTTTTTTTTTTTATTAAAAAACAAATCTCGAATCACCATTAAGCTATCTCGTAACCATCAAAGCATGTAGCTCCTGAGTTGAATTTCCAAATTCTTGGATTACCACCTCTTCAAATTCCCAAAACACTGATCGCCTCAATTATTGGACAACAATTCATATCGAGCCTTATATTGTGCTTCATCAAGTTGTCTCATGACCCTCGGAATGGTATAATTCCCTAGTTCCACAAACTTCTAAACTATCTAAGCAACAATTTATATTGAGTTCGCCAGATCTTTTGTCTTCAAAAAGTAAACTTCACAATATATGCATGGTTCAATTCTATTAGCATAAAAAAGGAAAGCAAAAACATATGCTTCTCATACAAAGCACCATCTCTAAGTGAGAAGCTGATTTGAGATGATGAAAATCCTTTAACTTTTGATGCTTCTAAGCTCCAATTTGTCTTTGTTACACTTTATTCACTTAATGTTGCATTTAAATCTCTAGAAATCTTGTGAAGTGTGTCATGGATGACTACAAAAGTACAAATAGAAGATGAAATAATAAAGAACTTCATTTAAAGATGTTGGCCTCAACCAAAATCATACCTTTTATAACACCTTATTTTCTTTATCACTCTAATACATTTACAATTTAGAATATCTCTTTCAAACTTATTAATTTCATAATGCTATTACAATACATTTTAAAAAATTACACAATAGCTTTTAATGACATCAAATTTTCACAATCCATATTGTAGATCATTGTTGTTTCTGAATTAAATTGTGTACACGCAAGTTTTTATATAACATTTTGGATCACATTTCATGATCTATTGTCAAGGTGATAAAGAGCTTAAGGAGTCAAAAAATGAGAAGCAAACCAAGACTAAAAAGAGAGGGGGAAGGGGGTTGCACATGGTTCAAGACATCAAGGTGACACAAGCATGACCAAACTCAAATAAAAAGCCACAAAAATAAAAGAATGATTAAACATTAAGACAAGCAACAATTTTGAAAAAAATGTCATTGAATATGATCAAAATTTTTGCTTGGGAGTATAAGAGTATGGATCGAATTTGAAGGTATTTTTTCAAAATCTTTGCTTGTTTTAATGTCTAATCATTCCTTTATTTTTGTGGTTTCTTATTTGAGTTTGGTCATGCTTGTGCGACCCTGATGTCTTGAATCATGTGCAAACTCTTTCCCCCTCTCATTCCCCCTCTCTTTTTAGTATGTCGTGGTCTACTTCTTCTCATTTTTTACTCCTTGAGCTCTTTATCATCCTAATGATGAATTAAGAAGTGTGATCTGAAAGATTGATACAGAAACTTGCATACAATTTAATCCAAAAAAAAACAATGATCTACACAATATCTTTCTTATATCTCCATTTACAAATCATTTAACTTTAACTCACAACTTTTAAAAAATTAGCACCACCAATAGCATCACCAACAATGACTTCACTAGGCACTTATTTTGATCAATTAGGCTCATTATTTAATTTTATTTTTTTTTCCTTTTAAAGAAAAAACCCTGATTTTACTGCATAAATTTGGGGTAAACTAAATATTGCAGCTTCTGCATTCCAGGAACCCAAATCCACTGGCTGCTTTAAATGACATTCTCTTTCCCAGTTTTAGTCCATTTTGCCTGACCGATGAGGCGTGTGTGCAGCAAATAGATTTAAGCCTTTTACATCTGTATAGTTTGAATCCAGGTCAGGACGATCTGCTTAACTGCTTTGTTATGGGCAGCACTAATACAAAGGCAATCCAGCCATTCAGCATACATCATTATATAGAACAGTCAAGAATTATATCTTCTTTTGCATAATATCTCTTAAAAAAATTGTTTCAAACAAATGCAAAGTAAATTAATGTTGGTATTGGCTTTTTCACCTTTAAAAATTATAATAATTATAATAATGTGTTTCTTAATATTTCAACAGTAGTGATTGGCAATGAAATGGTAAGCGATCTATGTTCTATCATAGAAAATGTTTTGTTTTCATATGTGGACATTTCTTTCTTTCTTGCAGCAGTTATCTGTCCTTCGTTCTAAGATATATCATGTGTTTTAAATTTCTAATATCATATTGAAAAAATCAAGAGAATCTATTTTTGCACAAAAGAAAATAGAAATAATGATTATATATTTTTAATTATCTTTGAAAGGTTGTATACAAGAATACAACTAATTAAATAACAAAAATAAACAAGTCAGTAAGGTGACTTTATTAGTAAACCTTAATATTCCAACAAAATCAAATAGAATTTTCCTTCACAATTCATACAAAATCCCTGCAATTTCACCAAATTATCACGCTCCACCTTCTACAAGAACTTCAACTTATAGAACACATCCCCTTTTATCTGCTTGGTTACAACATCCCTGCAATCGATGACGCCTCTATACACAGAGGTGCACTCTGAGACATAGTACTAAAAGCTTGAGTTGCTTCCTTTATACCATGAAGGGAATATTGAATAGGCTTCCATGTATCACTACCCACAGCCTTTGGTTCTACACCTATCTCTATATCCACTAACTTCAACTTTAGTCATAGGTTTTCCTCTAGTTTGGAAGCTTTTGCAAGTGTTGAAACTTTGTACATAATTACAAACACTATTCTAGTCATCATCATTCTTACAAAAGCAATGCACAACCTAATAACAGTATCTTATATGTATCGCTGTTAGAATTTATATCATTTAAAAAAGACCTCTGAACTTGAACATTACAAATTTACACCAACAAAAATACAAACAAATAATACCAGTTCCTTCTCCATGATTCTATACACAATTAATCATAACACATAGAAGTAGAACTAAGTTTCAAATTTTCAATACATTATTGAACAAAATGATGTAAGTTTGGCTGCACTGTGAGCTTATTAAAAAAATTTGGTATATGGGGAACCAAGATTCCAAAGGGAATTATAGTTTAACTTGGCTTACTTGTCAACAAGACAATGTATTTGGCCAGATTCCTCTGTTTTATAGGGCTCTAAAGATCCCTTAATTCTAGGGAAAGTTTATACAGGACAACAACTACTTACTATATTCTCCTTCCCCCACCTGAAGTCACATGAAAGTAATTTTTCTTTTATCATAATCACGTGAAGGAAAACCTTAGCTTATTTAAAAACACTCAAAGCTATCAGCATGCTCTAACTTTTATAGCACTTCAAATAACAATTATGATTTCTATATGACTTTTTAAATAAGCAGATGCAGGGTTAGAGTCTATGTTCAATTCTATACTAAGCATATTTATTTTTCTAAAACATAATTGCAAGTGGCATTCTACTGTATATGCTGATATTGGGTTTAAATTAAATTAAATATTTTAAGTTTTTCATGAAGTTTTCAGTTTTTCTATTGCATGTGATAATTCTCAAATCTTGTATATACTTGGCTGCTCTAAACTTAAGGTTTACTCTCTATTTTGGAAGGAATGGTTTAAGTTATGGACAGAATTTGATTTAAATTTAAATTAAGATTAATGTATACTGTGGCCTTTGTGTTGTGGGTGTTATTGAGGGCCCAGTCAATATGTTCATAGCAATTAGAATGTTCATTATCAGGTCTCTCTATTTTATGTGCGAAAATTAATAGTCATTATTTTTTTTCTTTTTTAATTTTTGGATGTGAGATTGTTAGCTGGTCAAACTCTGATAAGTTCCCTTGTCTAGCTCTTATTATTTCTCCTATTTATGATGTTGGTAAAGAAAAAAAAGATGATAGTGTTAATGATGGTTGTGACCCTCCCGTTCATTTATTCCAGACCTCATGATATAAGGGTAAACTAGCTCTAGGAAAATTCACCATCAGCAATTCATCCATGGAAAATTCACTGTCAACAATTCACCATGGGAAAATTCACCGCCACCAGCAATTCACCGCCACAGAAAATTAATCGCCAAAAATTCATGCAATTAATTTTTCGCATGGTGAATTTGCCGTATGTCGGGTAAACTAGATGATCTAGATCCATCTCCTTTTAGTACTCTTACTCTTACTGCATAGCGGTTTGTTATATCTGTGTTTTGTTCTAAACTGCTATCCCTTTTGGATTTTGGGGGTATGATTATTTCCACAACCTTTTTTAATGGGTAACACTATTTTATAAATAGTAATATTTGGCACTATTTATCAATACACACACATTGGGAAATGCATATCATTGTTTTAAAATTTCATTCTTGTTCTTATAATATATATAAAAAATAATTTTATTTTGGGTGAATTTATTTGTTAATACTTTTATTTTGAAATTTATATAAATATAATTTGATTTCATGCAAATATTTTAAATATTAAAATTAAATTAACTAGTCTTCATAGTATATAATAGACTTTTAAATAAATTTAATTTAAATTAAAAAAATCCATTGATATAAATTTTATTTCATATTTTTGTGATTAACTTTGAATAAACTTTAGTTTATATATATATATTTATATTAAGACTTGTGTTTCTCAATAAAAAATCTTCCAAATAAAAAATGTGTTCTTATAGTTTTAAATTTAATTTTAATTTATAACTAAGATGTTAATTTTAGTCTAGTGGCATAGTTTTAGTCACCTAAAGAAGCTATTTCTATTTGAATTTTTTTAAGGAATAGTTTTAAGATTTTTTACCTTCATTCAATTAAGTCAATAATGGTCTTGATTCTCGATGAATAATAATATGTAATTAGAAGTTAGAATACTTACTCTTAAACCCATGTCAAAAGAGTTGCACTTTTTGGTTTTGGTATCGTTCTCTTTACATTTTTTGACCGGTTGTAACATCTTGGCAGCAAAGGATCCCTTTCTGACATTTGATTATGGAATGAGGACCTTTGAAATGAAACCTAACCTATGATCATGGGAGAAAATTGCTACTAAGTGACATTATTGAGATAAAAGGTGTATAATTACTTTAAGCCAAACTTTTACATTTGTTTTCAACAAATCCATTCTTGAATCAATTTTGGGTTATATCTTATTAATAGAAATAGCGTAGTAGTATTTAACATTGTCTCATTATATGAATCTAAGTTCTAGGGAATAGTTTGTGTGTGGAAATTAGATTGATCTTTGTAAGTGATTACTGCTACCCTAACCTTTATTGACTATGGTCTATGGTGTAGATTCCATCTTGCAAGCTTCTATTTTTTAAAAATTCCTCTTCATGCTTGCAACATTTGGTAGGGATCGTAGTTGAAGTACAACCCTTGTTCTTATCATGTTTCATACTTGCACTATTTATTTCCTTTGATCTTTTCGTTTCATCTCTCAAATTCTAGTGTGCAACTTTTTAGCACTATATCATCCCAACTCTTAATAGAGAGGACCTAAAACTACCTCCTTTCACTTTTCTTATTACTACAACTAAAACACTCTCCTCTCTTGATGATAATGTAAAAAAAATAATCAAATGATTCAATATAAAGATATCCAAAAGAATAAACTTATATGATCTTTATCACCATTAAGATTGAACTTTAACAAAGTAGTTGATTAAGAGGTAGAGTGGGAGGTAAGAAGGAGATGAAATTTTAGATGTAGTAGTTGCATACAACACTTGTCTTGATGTTGAAGACATAAGGCTTAATAAAATTGAAAGGACCCAAATATTAAGTAAAGAACTTTCATAATTTTCCTCCTTAAAGGGTACCTACAAAGAAATACTTCTATGAACGGGCTAATCTAAATCAAGGAAATTGTTGGCAACACAAGGGCGAACAACTGAGAGGGAGGGGTGAATCAGTTGTCACAGAAATTGAAACTTATTAACCTTATTCTCAAATCTAATAAATAACCATGAAAGCATAAATCATCAACACATCAGAAACACACATAACACCAAGATTTTTTACGTGGAAACCTTATTAGGGGAAAAACCATGGTGGAGTTTAGGCCACAAGATTATACCCTATTAAAAGTATAAAGAATAAATGAGAGTGCACATGCATTCAGGCACACTTCCTAGAGCACACTACTCAATTACAACAAAGTTTTTTTCCCAAGGAAGACACACTATCTTATAGAAACATTTGGATTACATCCGCAGGATTTGAACTAACAAAATAGCATTTGCTAATGCCTGATTACAGTTCCGGTTAAGCACATAAACTCTTCTTCACACTTCTTCACACTCTGCTCTACCTTCGAATGATTAGAACTTTATTCGCACATGCACTTCCACACTCACACCTTCAAATGGAATAAACAATTGTTTATATATATCCACAACAATAAATTACATCGCTACATGTCAGCTTCAACAAAATAATACAATGAATACAAACTATCGGCTCAATCCACAATTAATCTTCAATGCACACCAACCAAAGTCAGCCACAACATAGTGAGGACCCAAATCAACATCTCAAACATGAAAACACTTCAAAAAAATACTCCTCAAAGATCCACAACATGCTACCATCACCTTGTTGGCCATGAACATGAAAAACATGAATAGGCAAGAGAAAATCACCAATCACGAGCACAACTATCAATGCGGATGTGTAACACAGATAAATCACGATCTAGAAACATCCATAAGCATCATGAATCACCAGAGAAGCATCCGCAACAACTAAAATTACTGGAATCATATGATCTTCATTCAGGAACACCAACTGAAGCAATAGAATAATTGTCATAACACAACTTCTCATAACTCGATCAAATCTTCACGCAATCTCTAAAACTTGACGTGGATAAACTAGATATACTCGACAATAAACCATTTATACCACAACCTCTAATCATCAACAGATTAAACTTCACTACACCACTGACAACCTGCAACTTATTTATTATAATTTTCTCAATATCCTCGACATATACAGCTCTCAAGACATTAATGCTAATAGTGTTGACATCAATGACAACCACATATCAGCAACACAACCACAACATCCAACAATCTCCCCCTTTAGCATTGATGGCAACACATGATGTGAAAAACACCAACAACACAACTCTCTCTTAGCACTTTTCTCCCCCTTAGATTTTGACTCTTTTCTCCTCAACTCTTTCACATGACTCTTCTCCTCACAATTTTTTTCACATGACTCTTCTCCCCCTTTGACATCAATGACAAAGATCTATTTTCTCCACACAAGCTCTGAACCACATATCTGAACATCTGACTACTCCCCCTGAGTAGCAACCACCACAACATCAATCTGAATCAAGATATGACTATGAAATGCACAGACTGATGCAAAGCAATGCATCTTAATTCTGATTAGGAGGGGTAATCACCCATAACTTTCCTCTGAGATACTCAAAAGTATCCTTAAATCTAAGCTTCAACAAATACTTATCCAATCTGGCATACCATGCTCTAGGGGCTTGCTTGAGTCCATATAGTCCTTTCTTCAACCGACAAACCATGTCTCCCCGATTAGTCAATTGAAATCCATCAGGTTGCTCAATATATACCTCTTCTTCCAGTTCACCATTGAGAAATGTTGACTTGACATCCATCCTATAAACCTTGTAGTTCTTGTAAGTAGCGTAAGCAAGAAATAATCTCACAGCTTCAATCCTAGCAATAGGGGCAAAAGTTTCTTCAAAGTCAATTCCTTCCATCTGTGAATATCCTTTACACACCAGTCTTGATTTGTTTCTAACAACTTCACCTTGCTCATTTAGTTTATTCCAAAAGACCCATTTAGTTCCAATTACATTTTTATCTTTAGGTCTAGGAACAAGAATCCATGTATCATTCTTCTCAATCTGCATCAGTTCTTCTTTCATCACTTCCATCCAATGTTCATCTTTGCATGTTTCATTGACACTATTAGGCTTAGTCTTTGAAATCAAACAATATTCTTCTGCAATTCTTCTCCTAGTTTGAACACCTTTGTTCTTATCACCAATAATTTGATCTTCTGAATGATTTAACCTTACATACCTCAGAATCTTAGGATGTTCTTGAACTTCAGGCTCTTGTGACCTCTCTTCTGCACTTTCACTAGTTTCTCCTTCCTCTTGATTTTTTGAGTTCACCAGAACGATCTGAACTTGATTTGAAGTTTGAACTTGCTTTCCTTTGTTTATACTGTCATCATCTGAATCATATCCATAGGTTCTGGATGGTGTACCTATGTCTTCATGAACCTTAGCATTAGCACTTTCAGCCACTTTCCTCAATCTCTTATTGTAGCAGCGGTAGGCCTTGCTCTTAGTAGAATAACCAAGAAATATTCCTTTATCACTTTTAGCATCAAATTTTCATATATCTTCATCTCTTTTGATATAGAATTTACTTCCAAAAACTTTAAAGTATCTAACAGTAGGCTTATGACCATACCATAGCTCATAAGGAGTCTTACCAATATCACCTTTGATTTGTACCCAGTTGAGAGTGTAAACATCAGTACTCACTTCTCTCCAGTAGATATGAGGAACATTTCCTTCCAGCATCATTGTTCTAGCAGCTTCTTCAATTGTCATGTTCTTCCTTTCCACAACTCCATTTTTTTGAAGGGTCCGCAAAGCAGATAATTGTCTCTTTACTCCATGTTCTTCACAAAAAAGAATTAAACTCACCGGAAGTGAATTCACCACCTCTATCTAATCTCAGACATTTAATCTTCGGACTTGTCTATATCTCAACCATAGCCTTGAAAATCTTGAATTTCTCCAGAGCTTCATACTTCTCCCTTAAGAAAGTAACCCACATCATTATAGAATAATCATCAATGAGTAATGTGAAATACCTGTAACCTTGTAGACTTCTAACTCTAGAAGGACCACACAAGTCAATGCACAACCTCCAACAATTCATTTGAACAATGTTGTTTTCTCCAAAATGAAGTTCTAGTTTGCTTTCCTAACTGGCATTCCTTGCATACGACATTTGTAGGTTTTACCAACTTAGGAAGATCTCTCACAGCCTTAGTAGAAATTATCTTGATAATATTGTCAAAGTTTACATGACACATTCTACTATGCCACAACCAACTTAAGCAATCAAACAAATTTTACTTGCAACACTCAGGTGAAAGATATTACCTTTTGTTTTTGTACCTGATGCAATCACATTTCTAGAATTCCCCAATATCCTGCACTTTCCATCCTTGAATTGAAGATTGTATCCCTTATCAACCATCTGTCGAACACTTAAAATATTATGTTTCAAACCTTCCACATATAGAACATCGTCAGTATTATGCTTACCATCAAGTGAAATGCATCCTCTGCCATGGATTATACTAGCTTTGTCATCACCAAATCTTACAACACCACCATCATATTTTTCCAAACTCACAAATTTACTTTTGTCACCTGTCATGTGATGAGAGCATCCACTATCAATCACCCATTCATCCTTTTCTTCAACTTTGGGGGCCAAAGCTTTCTCCACATTTGTGCAATTAGTAGATTCAGTAGACATCGGATTATTTTCCTTGATAGCAATAAATACCCATTCATCATCACTTGCATTTCCTTTGTCAGATTCATCATTTGTCACACCTCATCAACAGCATAATAACACTTTCTTTGAAATCTAGGCTTGTTAGGTATTGGCTTAGGAACTCTTTTCGGACACCTTGATGCAAAATGACCTAACTTATAATTGCAAGAAAAAAATTTAAGAGGCAATTTCCCTTTGTACTTACCTTGTCCTTTGGCTTCTCTTTTGACAATAAGTGCTTCTAGCTTTTCTAGCTCTCTCTCTTCTTTTTCAATCTCTCTCATTTCCTCCTCATACTTGAACTCTTTTCTAGATGAATTTTCTCCCGAATCACATCTTTGTTTATCTCTCCCGGAGGTAGTAGCCTTGAATGCATATTATGTCTTAGGAAGAGTATCAACAAATTCACTCAACTCAAAATCAGTAAGCTTGCCAATCAACATATCTCTGGTAACATTTGTTACAGTCTGGAACTCCTCAGTAGCAATTGCTTTGACTTTGTATGAAACAGGAAAGGATCTAAGCACTTTAGCTACAATCTATGATTCTCCCAATTGTCCACTAGCACATCTAATACCTCACACAAGCTCATTTACTCTTTGCATGAAAGAAGTAATGTTCTCATCATCTCCCATTCTCAACATTTCATATTTCCATTTCAGACTATGCAACATAGTAAAATTTACAAGTGCATCACCTTCATACAAAGTTTCCAAATTTCTCCAGATCTCATAAGCAGTCTTCAGATCCATCACATTTGTCATCTCAAAATCAGTCAAAGCACTCAACAATGCTTCCTTAGGCCTGATATTGTACTCAACTTCCTTAATCTCAGTAGGAGTAGGAGGTCCATTATGTGGAATAACATACCTATTACTTCTAATGTTCCAGAAGGGTTCACCAATGCATCTTAGATGACACTCCCTTCAAGTCTTCCATAGAGAATGATTTGTTCCATCAAATCTCGAATTATCCTTCTTGTATGTCGCCATCCCAGATCACCTCAAGTTGTTAAACTTCTTCCAAGGAACCTACTCTGATACCAATTGTTGGCAACACAAGGGAAAACAACTGAGAGGGGGGGTGAATTAGTTGTGACAAAAATATAAACTTATTAACCTTATTCTCAGATCTGATAAATAACCATGAAAGCATAAATCATCAACACATCAGAAACACACATAACACCAAGATTTTTTAGATGGAAACCCTGTTTGGGGAAAAACCACGGTGGAGGTTAGTCCACAAGATTATACCCTGTTAAAAGTATAAAGAGTAAATGAGAATGCACATGCATTTAGGCACACTGCCTAGAGCACACTACTCAATTACAACAAGGCCTTCTACCCAAGGAAGACACACTGTCTTACAGAAAAATTTGGATTACATCCGCAAGATTTGAACTGACAAAATAGCATCTGCTAATGCTTGATTACAGTTCTGGTTAAGCACATAAACTCTTCTTCACACTTCTTCACTCTTCTTCACTCTTCTTCACACTCTTCTCTACCTTCAAATGATTAGAACTTTATTCGCACATACGCTTCCACACTCACACCTTCAAATGGAATAAACAATCGCTTATATATATCCACAACAAGAAATTACATTTCTACATGTTAGCTTCAACAAAATAATACAATGAATACAAATTGTCAGCTCAATCCACAATTAATCTTCAATGTGCACCAACCAAAGTCAGCCACAACATAGTGAGGACCCAAATCAACATCTCAAACACGAAAACACTTCAAAAAATTACTCCTCGAAGATCCACAACACGCTACCATCACCTTGTCGGCCATGAACATGAAAAACATGAACATGCAAGAGAAAATCACCAATCGTGAGCACAACGATAAATGTGAACGTGCAACACAGATAGAGCAAGATCTAGAAACATCCACAAGCATCATGAATCACCAAAGAATCATCCGCAACAACTAAAATTACTGGAATCACGTAATCTTCATTCAGGAACACCAACTGAAGCAACAAAATAACTGTCAGAGCACAACTGCTCATAACTCGATCAAATCTTCATGTAGATCTCTGAAACTTGACGTGGATAAACTAGATATACTCAACAAGAAACCCTTTAGACTACAAGGGTAATCCCACAATATTGGTTTACATTTTTTGGCCAAACTAGACACTCAAATATTTTTTTCTAACTAAATCTTCACTTTTGGGCACCTATAGCGGCTAAACCGGGAGGAATTTGAAGATATGCAAACCAGAGTTTCATGAAATTTTGTCTGTAGATTCTAAATATATTTTTTTCAAAATTATTGGAATCAAATTGCACTTCTTTTTCCATCTCCTTTGAAAACTAGTTTTTTCAGAAAACAACATTTTACGAAGTGATGCTCATCGTATAACGCATAACTTTTTTTCCATGAAGGATAAAATTCTAATTCTTTTGAATTTAGATTTGTAACTCCAATATCTAGTGCTTCCACTTGGTTAGATAGTTTTTTATTGAATATTTTTAGTTTAATCAAGTTTTGAAGTCAAACCAATTATAATTTAGACATAAGCAGACTGTATAACGTGTATCTTTTTTTTGTATGTATTGAAATTCAAGTTTTGTTTTTTTTTGGATCAAGGACTTCAATATCTGGTGCACTCATATTTTTCAAAAAAAAAATTGATAATCTGCTATTTTTTCACACGTGTAGAATAGAGAGCTTGATTTTTGGTGAAAAACCTATGTTTAGTAAAACTAAAAAAACAAATACATAATAAAACCAAAACATATTAAAATTATAGTCGTTGGATAGCTAGTTCTAAGGAATACCTGATTCCAATTGGGTTTGTGAATTCTCCTCCATTTTCATCCTCAACCTGAGCTTCGAAACACAAAATTATAGACTTTTTTTATGCCAGAGGATGATAAGGTGGGAATAAGGGGGTTCAAGCAAACCAGGGGGGTTCAAGCAAACCCCCAGGGGTTTGTTTGAACCAAGGTTCATTCCAACCCCCTCTCAAAAAATGTTTATTTTTGTTTTTTTGGTGGGAATGGGGTCCACCTTGCATTTAACTAGTTTGCACGAACCAAGGTTCATTCAAACCCTTTTTTGGTTCACTCAAACCAAAGGGTTCATTCGAACCCCAAAAACCAATTTTTTTTGTATGGGGTCATTTTTTGCCACTTTTCCTTCCTCACTCAAATTGTAAACCACTTTTGTGGGTTTACCCACAACCTCTGATCATCAACATACTAAACTCGTCAATAGAGTAAACTTGACTGCACCACTAACAACCTACAACTTATTTATAACAATTTTCTCAATATCCTCGACATATACAACTCTCAAGACATTAATGCTAATAGTGTTGACATCAATGACAACCACATATCAGCAACACAACCACATCCAACAAAAATATGGTTTTCTATCAAGTCCATAAAAGGAATGGAGAAAGATATAATTCATGCACTCATCAACACTAAACATGAATATGGTGTGCTACAATATGGAACGTAAATAATATGTTTGGCTAGTTAGGAGTGTCACATCATTGAAAAGAGGTAGAATGTGACCAAGAGGGTTGACACGATTTGTGAGCAACATGATCTTTGGAACCTTGTGGATAAGAGCCTTAAGATTGGGATCATGGCCATGATCATGCCTATGCCAATGAGGTAGAGAGGAAGTAGGAGTTGGTGCTTTGGAAATCATGCAAGGAGCATTATCCTAGTGGTCAAGAACCTCCTAGAGGTGTGCAAATTTCACTGCAACTTTGATGTAATTATTTTATTATTCTCTAGATATTTTATAAAATATTATTTGTAATGAGATATTGAATAGGGGTTGCATTGTGGATTTGAAAGAATATTTTCTATAATTAGTTGGAAATGGGATGTAATTAATACTTTATAAGGCAGTGCTTGAGAATTACATATGCAAACTTGTATAATGGAAGTTAAAAATTCTTGTGGGGGGAGTTACATTATATATTGGCTTATTTGGCATAAAAATAATGTTAGAAAAGTTGGTTAGATTACATATTTAACCTATTAGGATTAGGAATTTGTTATGCATGCATATAAATTACATGGAGTGGGAAAATGATGTCCATGTGAGAGGGGATATATGTAATTATTTTATTATGTTTTGAAATTTCTGAAATATTATTTATGATGAGACACTAAATAGGGGATTATGTAGTGAACTTGCAAGATCATTTTTTTATTATTATTTGGGCATCAGATGTAATTAGTGCCTCATGAAGAGTATTTTGGAGTTATTTATACCAAATTATATATGATAGTTAAATATGTTTGTCTAGGGAGTTACATTTTATTTTGGAGGACACTTTCTTGAGTGAACCATGAGAATTCTTACCATGGTATTTTGGGAGGCATTTAATAGGAGGTTACATAGTGGACATGTAAGAGTATTTATTTGTTATTAGTTGGGCATCATATATAATTATTTCTTCACATGGGGAGTGCTTGGGAGTTACATATGCCAACTTGCAGAATGAAAGTCGAAGATGTTTGTGTGAGGAGTTACACTTTATTTTGGAGGATGTTTTCTTGAGTGGTCATGAGAATTTTTACCAAGGTCTTTTGGGAATTTTCTTGGACCATGGTATTCCTTTTGGAAAAAAATTTGGCCTCTATTAGTCTATATACTGAGGGCTTGAGATGGAGGAATTATGCATTATTTCTACAAGGTGATGCTATCAACTTTTCTCTAGGATTAAAGAGTGTTGATCTTTATAGAATGTATGAAGTTTAGTATTGTATTGTAACTATATTTTTGTTATGAACACATTGGACTCATTGCTTCGAAGGCTAGGTTTTCTCGAAAGGATTTTCCCAAGGTACGTTTGTCTAGTTCTTGTTATGTGGTTTTTATTCTTCTTCTCTCTCACTTATTTCCTTTTCAAGTATTTTTTATATGTTATAATGTTGCTAAAAAATTATAGATCGGTTACCATGATATTCTCTTTATAGAATTAATATGAATATCCTTACATGTTTAGCAATTGGGTTTGGATTTTAGTTTAATTACTATGGTTTTTGTGAGAACCTTTTCCTAACACAATATCATGCATACACTAAAAATGAGCTCACCCATCCCCTTCTTAGCACCATATCTACTCTTAAGCCATATTTTTTGAAGTTTCACAACCTATAATATTTGTACAAAAACTAAATGCTTACTTTTACTGCAAAAGAGAGGGTACCTTGGAGATCTTTACTAGAGCCAAGAAATCAAATCTTGAAAATAGGTCCCTAACCAATGACAACACTTGCTAGTAAGTCTAATTACCACCTAAAAATAAAACATCAAACCTTATTGGTCATCTTGTTGACATGTAGCCTAAAAATCATGAAAAAACTATTTTTCATTCATGGTCTAGTGATCTTTGAGGTCTTGAAATGGTTATCCTTAGCCAAAAAAATTTGAACAAATTGAACAATCCCAATAATATCAACTAGCTTAAAATTATTCCCTTGAAGTATCACTAATAAGCATAAAGAGCCTATCTATGATTCAATTAACTCACTCACATCCTCCATTTTTTTACTATAATGTCCAATTTTAATGTTGTGTATTATCAAGTAAAAATAGGATTTACATTTTTTTTGTGTTAAGAAATATGACAAATAAGAAGTGTTTGAATGCACATAAACACCAACTATCATTATTAGCATCACAACAACACTTCCATGAATATAAACACACATATCAAATAGGTGTTCAAGTGTCACACACAAAAGTAGGGCACCATGCCCTCTCCAAAATATGAGTGTTACACATTCTAAATGACACACTCTCTAAAGTGAAAGCATGAAAACAAGGAAAACATACTAGATATGTGACATCTCCATCCTTTATGCATTATACATCACAATGTGAAAAGGTAACTATAACAATAGAAGTATAACTCAAGGAAAAAGAGACCAACCAATTCATCTCCTTAGTTCATTACATTAAGGTAAATATATGATCTAAGTTCAACTAGGAGATAGTTCTAGCATAAGCACTTCTTAATACTCAAGAGTCATCCAGTCACATATCTCCACTAGGTTAAATTACCAATTCATTCATTCATTATTGCACTAAACATAGATATTACATATTTTATGATTAAGCCAATTCATTACATGCATATGACTTCAATAAGACATAAAGACATTCCTCTTGATCAAGAACAAAAGTTATTCAACTAACACAAAGAGAGAGGGAGATTTAAAATCTAAAATTATAAGGCCTAATAATTTTCTCAATAATTAAGAATGAAAGAAAGACAATAAAGTGCAGCCTATCTAAGCATTCAATTAACACAAAGAGAGAGAGGGAGATTTAAAATCTAAAACCATAAGGCCTAATAATTTTCTCAATAATTAAGAATGATAGAAGGGCAATAAAGTGCACCCTATCTAAGCAAGTTTACTTCAATTTTATCATTGTAATGTATTATAATTAAGAAAGGTTAACTAGATAAGGTTTGTTGATAACATCTAGTGGGCTCATTCCCATTTGATAATATTTCCATGCATGGCATTACCAAGGCTCTAATATTTTTTAAGCAAATAATTTTTAGAGGGAGAGAGATAGTAATATCCAAAAGAGCATTCATCAACAATATATTATTATAGGATATCTATGCATACCACTACCAAGGTTCTAATATTTTCAAAACAAATAAAATTTAGAGAGGAAGAGAGATAGTAATATGTATGATATCATTTATCAACAAGGTATTAGTATGCACAAAATACTTGGTTTTAAATCTAATGATAATCATGTTCAATTTGTTTAAAAGACTATTTCTTAAAAAATCTAAATTTAAACATTCAATAAATGAACTATAAGTAAAGAAAAAGAAAGATTAAAAATCATAATTTATTTATAAACCAAGTTTATTTCATTACAATCATTAGATTTTAAGATTATGAATTTATAAATAACTAGTTTATAAAATCATAATGAATCTGAAATCTTGAAAAATATGGTAGAGAAAGTATATATAGAGATAGATATAGAGGTACTTTAATAAAGTTCAATATAAAGTATATATTTATTCATATAAACTATTTATTTATTTTTATAAAAAATATTTCATGATTTTTGAGAGAAGTGTCTAATTAATTTTGAAAAATTAATTAAATTAATATATTAAATAATATTAATTTAATTTTTAAATAAAATAATTTATTTCTTAAATAAATTAGTGAGAATAATGGAATATGTGGAGATAACAAATATGCTAATTGTTTGAGTGAATGTTGGGATGAATAAAATATATAAAGAAAATAATTGGATATACAATCAGTAAAATAGTCATAATTGTCTCATTTTCTAGTCATAAAGGAGGATTTGGCAAAGGAAGATGGCGATTATGCAGATGATGGAGCTCTAGCTACAAACCTTGACGACTCGGTGGTTGTTGCGGTTGTCCTGGTCTTTGATGCGGTGGCGGTTGGCTGCCTGGCACCTGATTGAGGTTCTCTCTTGGTGGCGTCTATTTAGGAAGGAGATTTGTTCTCTTCCATTCACTAGCTAGTGATTCTAGTGCATGTTCTTGGATGTTGGTGGCTTCCCCTTTTTCCCTGCATTTCTTGTGGTAGGGGCTTTTATGGTCATCTTTATGGGGTTCGCTTTCTTTACCCGAGGAAGGATTTTGATGGGTGGATTCTTTAGTGTGTTGTTGAATCCCATGGTGTTTGTTGGGTGAGAACTTGTGTGCAAGGCTCTTGGAGTTTGTTGTACTTGGGCTCTCTTTTAGAGCTTTTGGGTACATTTTGTGTGGCTTCTCTAGTGATGAGGGAGGCATATCTAAAGATGAAGCTCTGGTAGTGCCTGCTGGAAGTAGGGCTTTTTCTACTAACGATTTGCTTGGTTGAGGGGGTAGGCAGTGTTTCTGATCCCCTTCGTCTATTCCTGATGCAATTGGTGGGTGTGTGCTTTGGGGGTGCTAGGGTGGATTGGTGGGTGGATGGGCCTCTCTTTGTTCCTATTCGACGTAATAGGAAGGCTTGGGTGATTTTTTTGTTGGCCTATGCTCCTAC
Source organism: Sequoia sempervirens (assembly GCA_007258455.2). Classification (NCBI taxonomy): domain Eukaryota; kingdom Viridiplantae; phylum Streptophyta; class Pinopsida; order Cupressales; family Cupressaceae; genus Sequoia; species Sequoia sempervirens. The sequence goes on from VDFB02326148.1 coordinate 18,639, forward strand.
TTGGTTCCTCTTGGTCTCCCTTATCCCCTTCTGACTATTTGTTTGGTGGTGCTCTTTTGGGGGTCCTTGCTCTTGGAGAGTTTTGGCTTCTGGTATCCCTCTTGTGGATTGGTGGTGTCTTCTTCTAGATGGTTCGATGGTGTTGAAGCCTATGTGTGGCTCTAACTGGCATGTTAGGGTAGCTGGGTGGTTTTATTGTTTGGCCTTCTCCTTGGTTCCTTCCTATTTGGGCTCCTCTTTTCCTTTTGGGGCTTGTTTGTTATTGCTCCCTTTGGGTTCGGGTCTTTGGCTCTCTATTGGCTTGTGCTTCTCTTTGAATTTTTGTGTTGCATCCTCTTGGCCTAATGAGGAGTTGATGACAAGATTTCTCCTCTTGTTGGTTTTGGTTATCCAGCTGAGTTGTGTTTTGGTGGCTTGTTGGCGGTTGTCTATGTTCCCCCTTTGTTTGGGGTTGCAAATATTTTTGTTTGCCCCTTTGTTTGTGAAGCCCCCTAAGTTGGTGAAGCTTATCTTTATGTAGGGAGTTTTTTTTATAATGTTGGTTGTTGTGGGGTTTTGGTGGAAGATACCAGTGGTTTTAATGCTTTGTGATCTGGTTGGGGTTGGTTTCCTATTAGCTGGGTTTTCTCTAATGGCCCAACTATATTTGTTTTATGTTTTGTGTCTTGTTCCTCCTTGTCAGTTCCTAAGACTCGTGATGCTTAAGGATGATGTGGTTTCCCTTTCTACTAAAGTTGCTTGCTGCCGGGATTTTCAGCTTAAGTCTCCTATAGAGGGGGTGATTGTTCCTCTTGAGGTGGAACCATCTTCTATTGAGGTGAAGATGATAGCTAGCATGTTGTGTTGGAGCTTTGGTGGGAAGGAGCGTAGCAGTTTTGGTGGGAAGGTGCTCCATGTCTTTCTCTCTGTCAGAGGGGATCCCTCTCCTTTAGAGGTGGATGCTAGGATGGTTGATCGAGTGGGATGGTGCTACAGGGAGGCGGATAAGTTTTTTCTGGACTCTGATATGGATGATGAGTAGATGGTGTGTTGCAGCTTGGTTGCTAGGGTGCTTGAATGTTTCAGGTGGTTACTATTGTTTATGATTAGGGGGTTGATGGTGTCTTACACCATTATGCAAATTATCTCTCTTGGCTTAGGGGTGTCTTCTATGAGCAGCTAGTTTTTTGATGCCTGGTGGATGTAGGCAAGGTCTGTGAGTATCTAAAAGGGTTTCTGGTCCTGATTAAAACCAGGTTGTTTAAGGGTCTCAAGCCCTTGATTGTTTGTATGATGCAGCGTGTGTAGTCATGAGTTATCTTTAGTGTTTTTTGTGGGGCTATTGTTGGTATATGATGTATCTTAATTGCAACTTGCTCTCCTTTTTCATGGGTTTTGGGCCCCATCAAAACCTGTATTTTACCCTTATTCAAAACATTAAAAGTAAAAAAACATAAAAAATGATATAAATAAATTCACTCACATTAATGATTTCAACGAACAAATAAGTTAAAATTCTAGGAAGCATGTGATGAAATGCTTTAATATATTTTTGTTTGAAGAGGAGAAATAATTCAAAGGCATGTGAAAATTTTATAGAGAGGTTTCAATGAAAAATAATTAATATCTTGATCCATTTAAATACACATGAATTACATTTGACATAACACTTAAATGGACTAAATAAAAAGTTAACTCAAAAAATGCATCAAATATGTTTGACACTAATACCAATGACATTGACACTTTGATACCCTAGATAAATGCTCCAACATGGTAATGATTAATGAGCTATTTTATTAAAAAAAATCCTTGAAGGTGTTTAGCAATCAACATATACAATAACAATGTAAATGCGTTATCATGATGAAATAAAAGGGAACAATGTCACCTAGCTAGTAGCAATTTAAATAGTGATTATTTTAATTCCTAACAAGGAAATAAATAGTCAAGAAGATGGCACCCAAGAATTAAAAAATTGAAGCCCAAACAACAAATAAAATATTTCAAAATCCATATAGCTTAGATAAGCATGTGACTTGTTTGAAAAAAACCATATGGCAATTTTCAAGAGAAACATCCATCTATATCAAATGCTTGTGAATTATTTGAAAAAAATCCATACCAAATAGACATGAACATGGAATTGTTAGTGTCTTCAAAAGGAATAAATGAGCAACAACTTATGGTGCACTAAAATTAAAATATTCATAAATATTCATACAATTTGGAAGTATGCTAAAGGGAGTGAATAGATTGAAAAAAATCCCAAAACATAAAATGATATTTCTAATAACAATAAGCTAGAGTAACATTCCAACATAGCCCCTAGTTTTAAATTAACAAAATCTAGGATTAATAAGCATATGAACACTACCCTACAACCTAAAAAATCCTACCTTATAATTATTTTTTTATTTGTAAATAAATTCATAGATTGCATGTTTCAAAATTTAAAAAAATGTTTAAATGAATAACACACAATCCTCTTTTATCTATTTTTCCTATAATAAAAAACACACAATCCTCTTTTCTAAAATATATTACAAGGAAAAGAGATAACATAAACATCCTAAACCAACAAAAAAAAAACTAGTAACCATTAACTAGCTACTAAGCTAAAATTACAATAAATTCATTAAACCAAGAATACATCAATTGAGCTCCACATGATAAGACTAAAGGGGGAAAAATAACTACCTCTTAATCATAATACTATATGTTGGCCTTGAAACTATAGGTCCAAAATCCTAGAGCTTGTATTCACCTTCAAGGCAAATTTTTTTCACCAAAATGGAAAATAGAGGCTCCCCTATAGATTCAAAAGAGTGAGTAAACTATCTCGCTCTTTGGGATTATCTTAAAAATAGAAGGGTGTTCCTATAGGTCACTAAAAAAATTTAAAACATTAGTTTTAGGTGATTGATCAATGTATTACATAGAAACTATAACCAATTGTGTTCTTAACCCCTAATTTTTTTCACTAAGTTAAGGATAGGGTTCAGATGGAGCTTAGCTCTTGTGAGGAATTTCACAAAGACACCCTCATTTGGCATATCTTCATTTTGGGAGGCTTGACACCTTTAATGGAATGCCTCAATGGTCATGATGAGAATCTACCAATCCAATTTGCTAATGGTTGTTGTAATGACAAGTTAAATTGGGGGGAATCTCCTTTGAGGTTAGTGAGGAGATTATAGCTAAAGTGACTGGTCTCTCATGCAACAATCACAAACTTAAGAAACACACCAAAGTTTAGGATGTCGATAACATGAACCAATTTTTCAAGGAGAACAAACACCCCACCAAATTGCATGTGGGCTATGACATGAGTAAGATGTCGATGTCATGGGATCAGGTTTGCCTTGTGATAATGAAATATGTAACTCTAGAGGGAAGGTTTAAATGTTCCTATTATTACCATATTCCTCTACTAAACCATTTCAGGCACTACTTGCATATAAGCTTCCCTTTTTTCCTTCTTTCATCTCTTGAACTTTCTATTAAAAAGGATGTCAGGATCTTGGCTAAAAACCTTGAGAAACCCCCAATCCCACTCCATTAGGAACTTATTCTAAGGCTTTACCATTTTCATCTTGTGCTTTTCCCCCCAAAACCTATTTGTGTGGCCATTGTGGAAGAGGAGCATGATGATAATCCCCCTGCTGAAACCCCCCTAAACCCCCAATGTTTCCAAACTAGGTACCAAGTGCAAGCTTAATCCTTCTTCTAACTAACCCACTCCTGGTACCAACCCTAAAACCTTGGAAAAAAAGAAATTAAAAACTAACCATGTGTAGAGCCAAAAATAGAGGTGGTGGGGCTTTGTGAGTTAAAGAATACTCCTATTAAAAAGTCTGGCAAACATGCGGTGAAGAAAAACTTGGATAATAAAATAAATAACTCTCTCACCTTCTTTGTTGAAGAAGCTAATTTGAGGATGAGGAAATTGAAGATAATACTAATGACACTGGTGATGAGGAAAAAATGATTGTAAAGGATCCTAAAGCTAGTTTTGAGCCTACCAGTGTGAGATTATCTAACAGGCTAGTCGACAAACAAAGGCCATAGGTTATTATTGATGAAATTTCTAGCAATTCTGAATTGACACAGGCAGGATAACAATAATGATAAGATGGAGGAGGACACTGAAGATAATACAGATGGTCCTAGTCACTTCCCTAAGCTCAATAAAATGATCACAGAGGACTCCACCCCAGACTCATCTCCCCATTATGAGCATAAAGAGGATGTTAGCCATCTCTGTGAGGAAACTTCTCAAGGTTACAATATTTTGCTAACTTGATTCAACATGTTGGAAATGAAGCTTAATCATCTCACTTGCTTCACTCTTAAAGTGATCCATCATTTCATAGTCACTCTAGCTTTAGTGTTCCAAGAGGAGATTAGAAAACACAACCCTACTACTAAACCCAGCTCCAATCAGGCCAAGATGGATGTGTTCAAGTTCCTCATGGAGGAATGGGAAAACATCTCCAAGTAGGGGTCTCGGGGGTTACTTCATGTACACTTCCTTTGTCGAGTTCTATTTCTCTATTATTATTTTGCTATTACTGTTTTGTCTATTTTTTGTTAAAAATGGTTATCTAAACTTCTACCCTTGTGGAATTTTGTGTTAAGGATACAACACCTTGTAAATGCTACTTATATAATAAGAAAATAGTTGCAAAAGACCTCTAACAATTGTCTTTATAGCTTGCACCATATATTGTAAGATGATAGCAATTAAAAGTTCATAAAACATGAATTTTTTAATACATTCTTCATACAAAAAGGTATACAATGTTGCACACAATTCAATAATTATATGACATTTCAAATTTTTATTAACATTTACTAGGTAGTTATCTCCTTGAATCATGAACACCATTTACATTTTCTTACTTCTCTTTTCATAAAACTAGTAAAATATTTTCTATTTTTAATGAGTATGGAGGGTGAATATCTTCAATGATTAGTAGCATAGTGGGTAATAGAGTGGTGCAGGAGCACACGGGCGAATGGGTGATCAACACCACACAAAAAAAAAAATTGTTTGATCTTCAAATTTTGGCTTGTCATTCTTGTTTGGTTTTGGTTTTCTTGTGTGTTTAAGCCTCCTAAATTCTACATTCATATCATAGCACTTTGGAAATGATGGTCAAGCACATGAACTGCTTGTAAGAATGCCTCAAAGGGGCTGTGAGATATGATTTTTTGAAGGCTTTAGAAAAACTTTTAAACAAATGAATTGACAGATGTTAGAACAAATTTCGTAACCTCTATCAATATTTGGGACAAGAACTTTGTTAGAAAATGATATATTAAATTTCCCCAAGTTGCTCATCTTACCTCTATGCAGGTTAAGAGGAGACTAAGGGGTGCAATTTATAAAGAATTTGCATTTTTGGATAGGAAAGTGAAGAGGCTGATGGACTAAGGAATGTCGATAGCCTTGAGAGGCATCAAGCAAGAAATACAAGGTGTGGCAGCAGGCTGATATAGGAGAGAGCCCATGTAAGTGAGTTGAGAAAGTGCGGGTAGAAGGAGAAACAAACCCTTTGGAATGAATGTGCAGCACATAAGCTAGAGTGTGCAGTAGTGAGAGATGGGGAAAAGTCAATGAATTGTGAGCAAATCAACTATGTGGAAGAGTTATCCTTCAAGACTCAGGGCACGACAGTATAAAGGAGCCATGTGAAGGAACATAGAAGTGGCTATGAGTTGGTAAGAAATTTGGTAATACAAGAGTGGATTTTGCATCAATTGGTATCAAAGCAAGAGATCCTGAGCATGGAAAGTATCCACCAGGATATGTGGGAGGGAGTAACGTTTGAGGAGAGCTCAAAATAATTGTTGTAGGTGTGTGTGGAGTCCCAAACAATTGAGAGTTGAAGTCGTTGATTGGAAAAGATGTCGCCACGAAGAGGAAGACCTAGATTAGAGACAGTGTTGGAATGGTTTCAAGACATGATAATGGATGAAATAAAAAATGAGGGGAGGTTAGCTACTCGTAATACATGAGAACCCAAGAATGAGGAAGAAATTGAAGAGGAACAACAAGAGGATGTCGGGAAAGAGATATTTTTGAGAGCTCTCTCAAGAATAACAAAGACTAATAAGATGGATGTACCAATTTTTTTAGGGACATTAAATCCAGAAGAGCTGATCGATTGGATTGAAGAGCTAGAGGAGTACTTCAAATTGGAGTAAATTAGAGACCTCCAATGAGTGAAGATAGCCCAAATTAAATTGAAAGGGCATGTTTCTTTATGGTGGAAAGGGTTGTAGAGAGAATGGGAAATGGAAGGAGATCCTTAGATAACAAGGTGGAACTAGATGGTGATGAAATTGAAAAAAAAAATCATACTTGGAGATTACATGAGATGGAGCTATTTAAGAAGTTGTAAAATCATAAGCAAAAAGAAATGAGTGTAAAAGATTACATGGAGGAGTTTTACAAGGTGGCCATTCGATCTGGGAGACATGAAATTGATCGAAAGAAGGTAGCTAGGTATGTAAATGGCTTGCAGTTTAACATTCAAGATGAGATGAGTATGTTGAAAATTACCACAATTGAGGAAGCATGTCAATATGTGTTAAAGGTTGAAGAGAAGTTAATGAGGAGGAAATTAAAAAATCCCAAAAGTCGAGGAATATTTGTAGCTGAGAAGGGACAAGTGAGTTGTAGCTGAGAAGGGACAAGTTAGCAACAGCAAAGGCAAAAAAATTGAAGAAGAATTCAAGCCCAAATGGATTAAAGATGTGGGCCAAAAAACCAAAGAAAAAGAGGTATTAGCAAGAGGACATGGTAGCAGCAACAGAGGGTTTCCATTTAGATGTTACCGGTGTGGAGAAGTTGGTCATCGTACTTTCGAATGTGATCAAAGAAGAGGGAAGAAAGAAGAGTGCAACAAGGAATCACTTGGCATAAGAAGATGAGGAATGTAATGCATCATTGAAAGTAGCAGACCCAAAAGAAGGTGAATCTCTCATGATGAGAAGAGTGTTGGTGAATCCAAAGACAATGGAGGAGGAACCATCCCAAAGAAGGAATCTCTTTTGGACTATGTGCAAGGTTGGAGGTAAGTGTTGTAAGGTTATTGTTAATAGTGGTAGCATGGATAACTTAGTTTCATAGGAGATGGTAGAAAAGCTAAGTTTGAAAAGGAGTAAGCATCCTAGTTTGTACAAATTTTCTTGGTTGTAGAAGGAACATGAAATGATTGTGAGGGAGCAATGTTTAGTGAATTTTTAGATTGGTTCATAAAGAGATGAGGTGTTGTGCAATGTGATGCCCATGACTACTTGTCACGTGTTGTTGGGAAGGCCATGGCAGTTTGACAGGGATGCCATCTATGATGGTAGAAATAATGTTATACCATTTGGAAAGATGGACAAAATTTCATGTTGAATTCTCTAAAGGTGAAGGAGAAGCAACTGAAAGACTCCAGCTCTATTGTTTGTTAGAGTGCAGAGAAGCAATGAGTAGAGGAAGAGAAACAGAGTGAGTACAGTGATTTACAACTATCTAAAGGGTATATTTCAAGGAAGGGCATATTGGATTCTGATTTATTGCAGCAACACAATAAAGGAACAAAGAGTAGCAGCCCAAGAGAAAGTGGAGGACACTGAGATGGACCAGTGGTAAGAAGTTCAGAGAAACAAGATGATGCTAGTGGAGGTGGTTCGAGTGATGAGGATGAGCTGAAGTGTAGAAGAGTGAAGGCTCTAGTGGACAAGGAGCAGCATTGGATCAAAAAAAAACATGGTATTACCATCCCATGCACCTTTTAATGTTCCTGAGTTAATCGACTCAAGGAACATTTCACTTACCTAGTGTGTCTAGTGCAAGAGCATGTGAGCGAGTGGGCGATCAACACCACAAAAAAAAATTGTTTGTTTGATCTTCTTTAAATTTTGGTTTGTCATTCTTGTTTGGTTTTGGTTTTCTTGTGTTCTTAAGCCTCCTAAATTCTACATTCATATCATAGCACTTTGGTAATGATGGTCCAACACATGAATTGTTTGCAAGAATTCCTTAAAGGGATTGTGATATATGTACAAAATGGATTTGTTGAAGGTTTTAGAAAAACTTTTAAACAAATGAATTGGAAAATGTAAGAGAAAATTTCACAACCTATGTCAATATTTGGGATAGGAACTTTGTTAGAAAATGATATATTAAATTTCCCCAAGTTTCTCATCTTGCCTCTACGTGGGTTAAGAGGATATATTTTTCTTTGTTTTGAAATCACACAAAAGGAAATAAAATCAAGAGGAGACTAAGGGATGTGGTTTATAAATAATTTGCATTTTTGGATAGGAAAATGAAGAGGTTGATGGAATGAGGAATGCCAATAGCCTTGAGAGGCATCGAGCAAGAAATACAAGGCATGGCAGCATGCCAACAGAGGAAATATCCCGTGTAAGTGAGTTGATAAAGTGTGCACAGAAGGAGAAATAAATCCTTTGGAATGAATGCACAACACATAAGCTAGAGTGTGCAACAATGAGAGATGGGGAAAAGTCGATGAATTGTCAGCAGATCGACTATGTGGAAGAGTTATCCTTCAAGACTTAGGGTGTATCATTATAAAGGAGCCATGTGAAGGGACAAAGAGGTGGCTATGAGTTGGTAAGCAATTTCATTATATAGGAGTGGATTTTTCATCATAGAGTAGTGTTTAACCATTTAAAATGGGAATCAATAATAAAAAAATTAAGATATTATGCAAATAAATAGTTCTACCTAATAATCCCTCTTTAAATCAATCAATATTCATCTATAATAGGTAAAATACAATCACATGGAACAAATATGTCAATGATTAAATGATTTGGTTCAGTTTTTAAATACATGTTATAGTTTCACCAACAATGTGGTGGAATAAGGCTTATAAGGAGAGGAAAAGTTGCACCTTAAAACCCTAAAAACCTTCTAACATATTAATGCCCAATCAAGGATACAACCATTACAATCATATGTTATAGTAGCTAGAACTTTGTGCAACTTAGAGAATAGATTTAATGGAAAAAACATCAAAATTTGAAACGCTAGATAGTTCTATACTTAATACGATGAAAACCCAAAATGAACAACCCCTACAAATAATGAAATACCCATACACATAGATCTTTAGCCTTGAAAGTTGGGATGAATAGAGTAAACATGGAGAAAGAGCACTACTAGGGTCACTCTAAGCATCACCATAAATGTATGTAATTCCTACACATGGGAACAACATAGGGTGAGTCAAATGTCAATAAAATCTTTTTTATTTTTATTTTTGTTACTTTTTGAAATGATGTCAAGGAATTTTTAGTGTGTAGAGCTAGATTAGGTGCATTATTTTACACTTTACCTTCCTTATTTTCTTCAAATCCACACCTGCAGCACAAAACATTCATCATGGTGGTCAATCAAATTGAGTTGAGTAGTCGTAGAGGTCACTACTAAGCATTGGTGGTAAATACAAGACATTACCATCATTACCACTTAAAATCTTGTGAAAATTGACCTCAAGAATGATGTTTTAACTTGAATTAATGTCACCATGGTCATTGCAACATTTATTTTCACACGTGTTATGAGCTAGGACGTAAAATTGGATTTTTGAATGATCACATGTAGGTGCAAGGAAAATCAACCAATAGACAAAACCTTGATTATATTTTAATTTTTGTTGTAAAAAATTACTTCAAAACTGTAGAAGTTGAAAAACCAACTTCAAAGTCCCCAAGAATCACCTACATACAATCACCTATCACATGAAATAGATATTCAAAACAAAAAAGAAGAGATGTTTTGTAAACCCTCGGAGCCAATATGTGCAAGCAAAAACCAAAATAATGATTATTGAAAGTAATTGTTTTACAAATAATACAAAAGCCTTCAAAAAGGAAATCATGCAAAAAATCAAGACATGCACAACCCTAATCTTATCTTGAGAAAAAGGACAACTCAACTAGATAAGGATTATAATTAATGTAGGAAATAAAATATGCCTAAGTAAACTTATGCTAAAGTGTAATTAAATAATTAATTACACCAACACCCCCCCATAAGTGAAACTTAGGGAGAAGCAAATTATTATGCAAGAGATGAGTCCCGGAAACAAGGCCTGATCAAGTACCCATTTACAAATGCAATACAAACTAAATCAAACGGGGTAAAGGAGAAAACCACATGGGAACAAAACTCCTCCCCAAAATAGAATGCAATAAACTAACTAAGTGATGAAATATGGAGGACTCCATAAGACCCCCCAAGGACACCATCCACCACAAAGATACATGAAATAACCCCCCCATAAGAGAGGAAGAAAGAGGCCACATAGCCCCCCAAGAATGAAGTAGCTCCAAAAGAACTGAAGAAACTGCATCTCCTAAAAGAAGTGAGAGGGAAGAGGTCGAATGAATACAATATTTGAAGGTGAAGTAGGTGTAGCCCAAGATGTCTCCACAAAAGTAGGTGTGACCTCAATCAATGAAGAAGTCAAAGTAGGTGAAGACTGAACAAAAACCTCCAGAGATGGATGATCAACAAGATCCTTCTGCATTGAAATAGAAGAAGCCAAATTGCTAGCCACAACAATAGCAACAAGAGGGGGAGGAGATGGAATGGAAGGCTCGAGAATAGGATCTGAAGTGAGAACACCAATGTTCAAGAAGCCAAATCTCTCCTCTGAATGATGATGCACACTAGAAGTGTGAGGAACAATTGTAGGAAACGAAGCACCATCAGTAGAAAAATCAGTAAAGAAATACAACTAAGATGAGTGATCCACTATCTCAGTAGCAATAACTGCTCTACTCTCCAAGTTTCTGATGATAACTGAATCAGGTGTGAACTCCACAGATCTCCCAGTGCCTCCATGTGTGATCTGATAGATGGAAAGAAGGTTCTTTGTCAAATGAGGGACACACAAGACATCCTAAAAGGAGTGGTCCCCAAAACTAATAGACCCCTTCCCTGTAACACTCATGTAAGTGTTGTTTCCCATCAAAATGGGAGGCATAGTGCAAGGCTCAAAGGAAGTGAACATAGATTGTGATGATGCCATATGATGAGATTCTCCTAAATCTAGAAGCCATCTCCCTGATCCAATACCTGAAGAAGCACAAAGAGCATATCCCTTCATATCTGATAAAGTATGTAAACTAGTTGTGCCCCTGTCATGCTGCTCTGAAGAAGAAGAATGAGGAGAAGAAGATGATGCAGACATCATAGAAGGAAAATCAATCTGATACTTCTGAAGAAGATGTTTCATCTCATCAATATCCTTCTAACAATTATGTTTTGCATGTCCTTCCCTCTTGCAATATGCACATTTAGTCTTCTCCTTCCTAGATGATTTCCCCTTAAAAGAGGAGGATGAATATGAGGACTCCTTCTGCTACTCATGAGGTTTGGAATCCTTTTGTTTTTGTTTCTTTCCTTTTCCTATAGAATCCTTCTGATCTCTGGGCTCCTGTGATGCCATAAGTTCCTGTGATGAAGAAGGTTTCACCATGCCCATACTAACCAACTTGGATTAATCTCGAGTGAGAGAAGATGAAAAATCATCAAGAGAAGGAATAATAAATCTAGTACCAAGTGCATCCCTAATGGCATAAAAGGTAGATACAAAAATTGAATAATCTGGTCCAAGCTTAGAAAGAATGTACAATATCAACTAAGAGTCTTCTTTCTCAACACCACATTGTGACAACTACAATCTAAGAGACTTGAGTTTGGTGAAAAACTCCTGGATGTCGTCAAAATCCCTAGGATTTAAGCCAATAAGTTCATTCTCTAACTGAAACCCTCTCATAGTATCTTGCTTCCCAAACAAAGACTCTAAATTAGTCCAGATCTCATTGGGTGTAGTGCAAGACTCAATATGAAAAATAAGGTCAGAAGAAAGAGACAAAAATAATGTACCATAAGCTTCATTGCATATATTAAACCACTTTCTCTTTTCAGTATCACTTGTAGGTTTAATTTTTGTACCCATGGTTACCCTGTACAACCCTTTGTGTTTCAAATGAATCTCCATTTGTTTTTTCCAACCAAAATAGTTGAATGGAGTAAGGGGTGCAATATTATGTGTATCCATGACAAAAAACAACAATATATACTATCAAATAAAAAAACAATGCTTGTTGATCTCAAAAAAAATATCTTGATTGCACGCTTCCTAAGAAAATAACCGAAAACAAATAGGCATTGGAAAGTTGGTTCAGTGCTCTACATAGATCTCAGACCTGTTTTTTCAGATTTTTTTAGTAGGTATCTGATATTCTTGTTTGATCTCAGCCTCCATGTAGAAGTTGAAAAACCAACTTCACAGTCCCCAAGAATCACCTGCATACAATCACCTATCACATGCAACAGATATTCAAAACAAAAAAGAAGAGATATTTTGTAAACCCTCAGAGCCAATATGTGCAAGAAAAAACCAGAATAATGATTATTGAAAGTAATTGTTTTACAAATAATACAAAAGCCTTCAAAAAGGCAATCATGCAAAAAAGAAAGACATGCACAACCCTAATCTTATCTTGAGCAAAAATACAACTCAACTAGATAAGGATTATAATTAATGTAGGAAATAAAATATGCCTAAGTAAACTTATGCTAAAGTGTAATTAAATAATTAATTACACCAACAAAAACCATGCCAAAACTAAGTGGAAAATTATTCAAGTGGTGAAATGATTTATCTATTAGCTATTAGTACCTTTTGGTGTACTTGGACCTTTCCTAGCATACACGTGGCCATTTCAAGCTACTTTGGTAAACACGTGAAAATATGGTAAAAAATTAGTAGGACTTTGAACTATTTGTGGTCTAGAAAATCCATACCTTATGTCTTTGTTTAGGATTCCAAGAATCAAAGGTGGAAGGTAAGTCATTCCAAAGGAGGGGATTTTGAATAAACAACCCCAAGGATTTAATAGAGAATCAAGGTTTGAGCTTGACTTATGACTAGTACTAATTCTAAAGGAAGTTTAATCCTCAAAATCTAATGGGAAAGATAGAAAAATTTATTGAATGGCAAGGTTTCTAAGGAACTAGGGAAGGAGTATCAAGGTAGATGGAAGGGGGAAAAATTTACTCTAAAATAGTGTGAAATAATTGGTAGGGTTTTAGAATGAAAAGTGATGGATACTTGGGGAAGTGGAAACCCACAACCTTGACTCTAAGAAAATAATAAAAAAATCAATAGTTGGGACTTGGGGAGGAACTAAGTGAGGTATTCAAGGAAGGTAAATTTTAAATTCTCAATTTGAAACACTTAGAAAAAAATTGACAACAAGAAAAGGATGATGATGTAGAGATGGAAGCGGTACAAGAGGAAGGAGAAGCCTAATAGTATATTAGAAAATAAAATACTTAACAAATTTAGTGCAAATGATTAAGGATCGATGATTGGTATTGGTGGAGGAAGAGGTCAAAAACCTTGGTGATGAAAATTTTATAAGGCATATTGGCATGGATGTTGGGAAATTAGTGAAAGGTATGTCATCAAAGGAAACCTTGAAATTATGTAACTCTGATGTAAAACACAGGAAACACTTATAAAATACTCCAAAATTATAATTTTCATAGAATTGAGTATTTTCTTTTAATAGCACACACATAGGTTCATACTTAAAAAACATAGAAATGAAGGCCTATAAAAACATTTCTTATGTTATTTATAAACATGGGTAGAAGGAACCTAAGTGAACAAAATAAGAGGGACTTAATGAAAAATTGAGACTAAAATATTAAGTACCAACAGGATATGTCTAGGGATGTGTAGTACTTGCTAGCACAGTGAGAATCTGGAACATACTATGAATTCTAGAACAAAAATGGGGAAAAAAAATATGATCAAGACCAACTTACACTTTATCATGATAAATAGGAATCATGGCTACACAAAGAAACCAATTTATATACATGAAAACATAAAAAAAGGATAAGAAAAAACATATGCAGGGAAAAACACACAATCAATGACATGGAAACACATAAGATGAAGATATGGCTGCAAACAAAACTTGGAAATATAATTATGTTATATTTGTATGAATATCCATGGCACAAGGTCATGGAAAATCTATTGCACCCACGTGACTCTATCATATAAAATCCTATTGAAGGAGTTGATCTTCCTCAAAATTAAATTATATTTACCACCCAATTGTAATAGATTAAGCCTTCCATCTATATGCAAAAATCTATGAACATTGTCCTAGGAATGAAGGTAAACCTCACCTTCAACATTAATATTGTAGTTAAACCGTAATTAATGGGTGCTAGAACTATTTCATAATGCATAAATCATGTGTACATAAATAGGGGGTAAAATTTAGAAAGCTAGGTCAACCTCATGAGAATTATAACTTGTGGAAGAAAATAAAATTTCCTCACATAGGGGCACATATTTGTTATACATGTTATCCTCTCCACTTGGATTGAGGAAAAAAGAGAATACCTCCAATTCACATTGTAAGGAAAATATACTTGACCATACCCTTACCCAACACAAGGAAGGAAATCATCATGCATTTTAAATTGGAAAGCCTCGATCCTAGGTACATTATCAAATTAGGTTTCAACATGATAATTTTTCTTTTCACATATGTGTTATAGCTCAACATCCTAACAACCTATTTTTTGGACCAATGAAAATTATTTAAACTCAAGCATACTATTATCCGCAACACTATAAATTGCACCTTCACCACAAAGAAAAGATTCATACTCAATGACATATTCATCTATCTCATAGATAATAAATGGCCAACAAACACCATTTTCATATATACCTATGCATTACATTTTTAAATCCAAATTTCCATTATCATCATCAACAACAAAATATTTAGAACCATGAGACACCTCATGTGAAGAACCATGGCCTTTAAATTTTCACACTATTATAGATTCACTTTGGAAACTATTTGTGTCAAATGTGTTGCTAAAATCACACATGGACACATTTCTTCTTCCACTTTCAATATTATAATACCTTCTTGTGATCTCTTTGAATCACAATCTTCGTGAGGAAGACAACAAGTGTTACACCAAAAAATAGGCTTGAATATTCTTCCATATGATCATCGTCTTCATAATATTCAAGCATGGTATCTTAAAATTGAAATTCATTAGTTGTAGTAACATATATAGGTGTATTTTCATCTAATACAACCATTCCTACATTATTTCCATGCAAAAAAGTAGTAGTTTCAATATTATAAACAAGGACAAAAAATGGAAAATATAAAACAAGAAAGATATTTCTTGTTCACATTTATATAATTTTAATATAACATTCTATATAATCAATCTCGGATTTGATTCATTTATTTGTTCATTTGTACAAGTTTCTTCCTTTTTATCCACTTGGTTGTTACAATGGACAATACCATTTACCTCAATTTTAGGCTAAAGTTCATCATTTATTTATTCATTGTCATCACTCACAAATGACCTATCCAATTGAGCGTAGGTGCATATGTTGTTGTTATCATCAATACTAATGTCATGAGATGCACCAACATCACCTTCAATTCACCTACAAAAATAATCATCTTCTAATGCCACACTTACTCTTCTTGCTATATCCAATTGGCTACTATAATAACAACCTATTCATTACCAACAACACTAAAATTTGAGGGAAACACTTTTTTAATGTATTCATTCATCATCATCTCCATAACAAGGGATACATGGGCCTAAAATAAATTTCTCATTTTAAAATATGTCTACATTGAACTCAAACATGCATCATAGGATTCAAGTAACATATCAATGCAAGCAACCATCTTAGGTTTTTTTTTTTAATTTTAAAAGATCAGTTGCAATCCTATGACTTAGTTATATGCTTGACTCTCCATATTTTATTTTCATACTTTCTAAGTCTTGAATAGGAACAACAACGTCAACCTTCATTATAAATTCATCTTCAAATGCAATCACAAGGTTATTCCAAGAAGAAAATGTGTTTTCTAAGAAACTTTGGTACCACTCATATAATTTCCTTTACATAGACCTAACAATGAATTCCATCCTTATGTCCTCATCCTCAAACTAAAATTTCTCCAAAAAATGTAGCTACATATGTATCCCCTTCATGAATATCATACTCATCGCACCTAGGTATTTGGTTGAATATCTTAAATTTCATTGTCTCCCTTTGTGAAGTGGAAAAAAGTGATCCTAGATCAAGCTAGTTATGAGCTAGGATAACCTCTTTTTCTATTGACTTCATTTTCAAACATAAACCAACTAGGGTTTTATGATTGGCTAGTTTTTGGAAGGGGGATCCAATATCCTAGGGTTTTAGTTCTTTTGAATTGCAAAGAGGATAATTTTTATGTGTTTTAACAAACCTATTTGACATAAACCCTAGATCTCAAAATGTAATTTATCACATAGATGAAAACGGAAATTGACAGAACAATTATAGATCTAGAAAATGGAGACAGATAAGTACCTATGGTTGAAAATTGGGCATGAATTTGAGGGTCAAGGGTGGTACCACCCTTGATTATAAAAGATTTTTTTTTAAGGATTTGCAAACTCGAGATGGTAGGTTAGAGTTTGCTCTATGTTTCATGTGACCTATTATTGACTAAACTTTTGGATCTAGTGTACACACATGAAAAGAATGGGAAATGTTGTGTTGTATAAGGGATTGCCTAAGTCAAACCTCATTTTGGTTTTTCTACCTCCATGAATAGAAAATGATGATGATCAATAGGGCTTACCCTAGGTTGGCTAGAGAGGTCAAATGATAATAGTTGACTGAAACAATAAATGATAAATGGTAATGTTACCTTGGTATGAAATATTTGTTGAATTGATTTCCACACCATGGATTTCCACCAAAGTTTATTTGATGGATCTGTAAATGGCTTGAAGACCTACAATAGGTTAGTCCACAAAACATAGTAGTTAGCATGTAGAGGATAACTCAATACATCTTCACAATAAGTGCATCAAAATAGCTTCTTGTTCATAATGATTCCTAATGTTCAAATGAGAAGAAAACTTGTTTATATATGCATCTCAATTGATATTTTTTATTATAGGTTGACCTGGGGCCACTTTACAACAACCAAGGTCGACACCCAAAACCTTGAAATTTGAAATAGGTCACCCTTAGGTCAAGGGTACCCCCACCCTTGACTGGGTACTTTTTGTCCAAATTTGTCTAGATATCGAGGAATTTAATGTATTTTCATAATTTTGCCTTAGAATGAATAATTATCATTTTAATTAATTTTGTAGGAAAAATAGGGTGTCAATAGTGTGTGAAATTGTCAAGGTCGATAATTTATGATGATGTACCCTTTGATAATTAACCAAGAGATATATATGTATTTGTAAATTGGGTCTAGGGGGGTGATATAGGACCAAGATAACTATTTTTTGTAACAAGGTGAGATTGGAACTAACATAATATGTATACCAATCTTAGAAAGCTCCCTAATTTTTTACATGTTCTTCTATATGCATTTTTTAATTTTTTAAGCATGGTTTCTCACATGATGTAGGGTTAAATAGAAAGAATAAGAATCTTCATAATATTCATAAGAACTTAGTCTAATACCTTTCCTATGGGTACCCTCCCTCAAAAAAAGATAAAATACTAGAGAATCTTTCATTTTTTTGGAAAAAATATTAATTTCTATTGGTGAATATTTCCTTTTTTTGAGAAAAAAATTAATTTTATTGGCAATTTTTTTACATCACTAAAAATTTATAGAAAATCTTGGTAAATCTTGAAAAATAATAGGAAAATGAATTAATTATGATGGTGAATCCTTCCATTTAAAAATAATTCTTATGGAAAAGTAGGGGCCCAAGGGTCGAAATGATCGATGGGTTTAATGGTAGACTCTATATTCTTTAGTTTCCACCATTTATTTAAAATATAATATAATGATCCTCATTGTATTTTGTGAGGTCAAATATACTTGCGATGTATAATTCACATGGAGCCCCAAAAATGCTTTTGGATTGTTGATCTCATTGAGATCAATGATCCAAAAGCAATTTTGGGGCTTCATTAGCATTACAAATTGTAGGTACATTTTACCTTGCAAGATACAATGAGGTTCATTAGATTATATTTTTTCAATGGTGGCAACTAAAGATTGGAAATATGGCCCTAAAGAAACTAATAAGTACATGATATAGTATTGACAAATTAATTTAGATTATTACTATAACTTATAAAATGTAGGTGAATCTGGTCTAATCATGTATCAAATCTTATGTCAAAATTTTTATTTAAATTTTTTAATAAAATAAATTCTTTGATGATTTAAATAAGACTTAAATAAAATTTTGTAAAAATGTGGTGATTCAAGTTACATGACAACTTGAAATTTTAGCCAAATTTTGATTCCCAAATTTCAACTATTAGCCAATTGGTGAATATTTGCCACTAAAAAATTTATTGAGGAACACTCAAAGGGATAATAAAACCATACCATTCATCCATGACTAATTTCATACCACTGTGCAAGGTAGAAAATAGATTTAGTAAACAAATATGCTTCATAAATTATGGAATAAAATATCATGTACCTTAAAAAATTAGGTGCTACAAATTTGATTTATGTTCTTAAAACACTAATCAATAGCAAGGTACAATAGCAATATATATTTTTCTTGAAAAATAGAGTCACCACCTCTTTTAAAAGAGGATATCCTTGAAGAATATAAACCTCCAAGGAAAATAAAATATTTTTAGGTCAAGAACCAACAAAGTCTTCAAATATTTTAAATCCAACACCTTCAAGTTTGTAGAAGAAATAGAATAAACATAACTATAAACTATACAATTTCTTTAATGAATTTGTTACCTAGGTCTCCAAGATAACATACAAATCTATCTATCCCTAGAAAAAATGCCAAATATTTAGATTTAAAATCGTAGAGTATTTCTTCACCTTCAATACTAAGTGTTTGTCATAAAGAAGGTAAAGAGTGGCTCCTCTATAGATTCAGGAAGGTTAAAGGCTAACTATGAATATGAATAATCTCTTTTTCTCTTTAACTCAACTTAAACCCAAGAGGGTGTTCTTACACGTGACTAAAATAAGTCAACATATCGATTTTGTATGACTAATCAATTTCTCACATAAAAAATATCCTAGTTGTTTCCTTAATGTCTAAAATTTGTCACTAAGTTAAGACAACACTAGTTGCAAAAGACCTATAGTGAAAAAAATTATACCTTGCATCATATGTTGTAAGATGATAGCAATTTACCAATCATAAAATCTAATATATTTTCAATATATCCAACTTTTCACAATTCACTAAATAGATTATAGTTCAAATTTGACTTAAGATTTACCCTAGTTATCTCCTCAAATCATGAACAACATATAGATTGTCCTCCTTCTATTTTCATAAAACTAGTAAATTATTTTCTATTTTTAATGAATATGGAGGGTCAAGATCATTAGTGACTAATGTTTAACCATTTTTAATATGAACTAATAAGGAACAACAAAAATATTATACAAATAAATAGTCCTACTTAATAATCCCTCTCTAAATCCATCAATATTCATCTATAAAAGGTAAATGACAATCACATATAACAAATATGTCACTGATTAAATATTGCAAAATTTTAAAACACCCATTACAATTGTACCAAAAAATGTGGTAGAATAAATATTACAAGGAGAGGGCCTATCACACCTCCAAACCCTAAAAACCCTCTAAAATATTAATGCCCAACCAAGGAGACAACTATTACAAGAATATGATATACTAGTTGTACTTCTCTACAAATTAGAGAGCAACTTTAATTGTGGAAACCCAATCAAAATTTAAAACCTTAGATACTTTTGTACTTATTATAGTGAAAACCTAAAATTACCAAACTCTACAAATAATGAAATACTCGTACATATAGATCTTTTTCCTTGAAAACTAGGATGAATAGAGGAAATATGGTAGAGGAGAACAACAGGGGCCACTCAAACCATCACAATCATAATCTTTAACTCTATGTGAGAATAATATTAACGAGATTCACAAGGAAAATAAAATGTAAGAAAATATTTATCATTTCAATTTTGTTACATTTTATAATGATAGTAGTGAACTTTGAGTGTCTATAGTTGGAATAGGTCTACAAATGCTCAAATGATTTCAACCTTTGAAATTATATTTCCACCCACATTAATGTCATAATTATTTTTGCAACATTTGTTTTCACCTATTTTATGAGTTGGGGCACACCATTGATCATTTGAGTGACTATGGGTTGGTGCAATATAAATCAGCTAATAGATAAAACCCTAACCACCTTTTAGTTTGTGTTATTGAAAACCACTTCAAAAACCATACTAAAACCAATTCAAAAATTACTTGAGTGGTGAAATGAATTTTTTATTAGTTGTTAGTAACTTTTTGAAATATCTATACCTTTACCAACACACACATGTCCTTTTCAAGCCACTCCAATGAACAAGTGAAAAGATGGTGAAAATATGGTGGCATTTTTGAACTATCAAGGGTCAAGAAAAATCAAATCTTACACCTTTGTTCAAGATGTAAGAAATTGGAGGTGGAAAATAAATCATTCCAAAGGATGGAATTCTAAATAAAAAACCCTATGGAGTTAGTAGAGTGTTTGGATATCAAGGATTAGGGTTATAGATTGACTCATGACTGGTACCACTTCTAAAGGTAGTTCAATCCTCAAAATTTGATGGAAAATATTTAGCAAGATATTAGGTTGTAGGGTTTCAAAGGAATTCGTGGAGTACTAAGGTAGATAGAAAGATGATTTTTTGAATTTGAAAGAGTGAAAAAAATGGTGAAGTTTAGGAATGATAGTTGATGGATCCTTGGGGAAGAGGAAACTCGCCACCCTAACTCTAAAGAAATACTAAAGAAGTAATGACTCAATACTTAGGGAGGAATTGAATGAGGTATTTAGGTAAAGGAAACTATGGCTTCCAAATCTAAAACACTTTAAAAATTTGACAACAAGATTGAGATGGTTGGTAAAATATGAAAGTGGTACAAGAGGAAATGGAAGCCCAACAACTTAATGGAAAACAAGGCACTTAACAAATTTAGTGTAAATGATCAAGGGTGTGATGAGAGCGGTATTAATGGAGGAAGAAATTTAATACCCAATGATGAAAATTTTCCAAGGCATATTGGAATGGATGTTGAGAAATGAGTGAAAGGCATGACATCAAAGGAAACCCCAAAAGTTCAAAACTTTTATAGAACACAAGAAACACTTATAAAATACCCCAAACTTAGAATTTAAAAAGGCTTGAGAAATTTTTTGACTTTAATAAAACACATAGAGATTCATACTAAGAAAATCCATAGATATGAAGTCCCATAAAAATATTTCTTAGACTAGTTATAAATAGGGGAAAAAGTAACTTAAGTGAAGAAACTAAGATGGACTCTATGAAAAAATGAGACTAAAATATTGAGTCCTAACACTATTCTTAAGCATTTATGGGGTTACCATGCAACTTCAGGCAACCCCCAACATCAAGTAGAGCCAAAAATCCACTAGACCACATTAGCATTCATAATTCTACCGATCTAGGCTTATCCTAACTTTCCAAAACTCATAAAATGCAACATAACACTTTAGCAAAATGGTTCTAAATCACAATTTATTAGATGATGAAGGAAAACTCCCTCTCATTCTGAATTTGTGATCGACACTTGATTTGGGGATCTCAAAAATAAGAGCATAACATAATATCTTGTTCATTGGAAGAATTTTCAATTGAATATGCTACATGGGAAGTGTATGCAACCTAAAATGGTCACCTAGACTTTGGGCCTCATTTATTTAATTTGTCAACATCAACTTTTTGAATCAATGATTGTCACATTTTCAAATCAAATTTCTTAGTCAATTCATAGCTATTTCAAATGTTTCAATTTTCCCTAAGGTTTGAATGCTTCATTAATTTTATTTAATCAAAAGAAATAAATCCCTTTTAATAAATAAAATAATGCTATTTAATTGAAGTTAATATTACTTAAATAAAATGATGCTATTTAATTAAATCTATTTTTAATTAAATAATTTTATTTTATTTTATTAATATTCATTTCTAAATTACATAATCTTATTTTATTTTATTAAAAGAGATATTATCATCTTAAATTAAATAAAATAAATGAAATATCCTCTCAAGAATATCTTGTGATGAAAAAAAAGGGAAACAAATCAGTTAAAAGGGAAATAAACTAAAAAAAGAATTCCAATCAAGATTTGTTTCTATTTTTCTATTTATCCCACATTGCTTCTGAATTTGCCTTCAATTCTACTTTTGCCTATAAAATGAGCCCTCTCATTCTCATTTCAAGAATCACGAATTTTTACATCAGACTTATGCTACAAATTTGAATTTTATCATTTGAGATTACATTAGTTTGATTATATAAGCATCTTATTTTTAGAGCATATAGTTTAATATTACATTTTAGCTTAATCTTCATAGTAGATTAATTTGCAAAATAATTCATTTATGGCATTGCATGTAGATTAAGTTTCATTTCAATAAATTAGTTTGGTTTATTACATTTTACAGCCATTTAGATTAGTTTTCATTGTTGCATTGCAAGAACAGGATTCATGGAGATTGGCATTCTTGCTTCTCCTCTTTGAATCTCTCGTTCCGAGATTGTATTTGAGGGTAACAGGGTTAATCTGAGGGCCACAATATCAATCCCTGCTCTTCTCGGATAGAGAGCTGTGAATTGATTTAAGGACTCATTATTGAGTATCCTTGCATGCAAGGATTCACATAAATTATAACATATTTTCAGTTATACATTTTGAAGCCACCAGTGTTTAATTTTTAATTTTTAATTTTTAGTTTTTAATTTAGTTTTAATTTAGTTTAGTTTTTAATTTTTAGTTTTTTTTTAGTTTTTTTTAGTTTAGTTTTTAGTTTTGCTTCATAAATCCAGCTTCCACTCAGTTGCAGGAAAAACGATTTCTGGGTTTTGTAGCCAGGGTCGAAATCTGATCTGGGTATTTTTCAGTTTTTGATTTCTTTCACAGATCTGAAGAAAATAGCTGCACAAAAACGTCGCGCGTCATTTTTTTCACTGGCTAAAGATTTAAAAATTATTTTTTCATCTTCTACTTGCTGGATCAAAAAACGATTTCTGGGTTTTATTTTTTGCTTCAAAAAATTTCTGGGTTTCTGTTTTTACTCATTATAAACAGATTTTTCAGAAATCAAATTTGAAGATTTTTATGCATGTTTTTAATTTAGTTTTTAATTTTTAGTTTTTAATTTAGTTTAGTTTTTAATTCTAATTTAGTTTTTAATCTTAATTTAGTTTAGTTTTTAGTTAGTTTGGTTTAGTTTTAATTTAATTTTTAAATTAGATTTTTTTTAGTTTCTAAAATTCAAATTAGATTTTTTTAAACTTTGTTAATTTAAAGTAGATTCTTTAACTTTGTTAATTTAAATTAGATTTTTTTACTTTAGATTTTTTAACTTTATTAATTTAAATTAGAATTATTAATTTAGATTAGAATTTTTTTTTAATTTAGATTAGATTTTTTAATTTTATTAATTTAGATTAGTTTTGTTTTAAATTTTTAGTTTAGTATTAGATTAATTTAGTTTAATTTTAGTTTTGTTAACTAATTCCTTTTAGATTAAATTTTGACTAGATTAAATTAGATTTTTTTAATTCTGGTTCTTCTAAATTCTTTTTTCACAGCATAACAGTTTCTGCAGGACGCCAGTCAGAGAACTTGAAACACACTAACGGTTTGATTGCAGGACGCATGACAAAGACTTGAAAACAAACACTTACGCTTGTCAAAGATCTTATTTAAAAAACATTGTGTTTGTTTTCCTGCTTTTCAATTCACATAGTCTAATTAGGGCTTAGTTAAAATTCTTAGGAGTTTCGATAGTGAGTAGGGAATTTGGCTCTTTGTTACATGGAGGTGATGACCATGGACAAATCCAGGCTCCTGATGATCTTACTAATATGACGAACTCTTAGGGAGCGGAGCAAGGTAGTGAATCTTTAGCACTTTCACTCGTTAGGGGATTATGCTCTTCTCTCATTGAGAGAATCAGAAACCCAAAAGCGTGTGGATTTGGTGAAGTGAAACTAGCTCGGTGATTAAGGTTGTTTAGCGTGTTTGGGTAAAGAGACGGGCTAGAGAAGTATGCTCTTCTCCTTTTGGGAGAATCAGAAAATCAGAAACCCGAATCCGAGCCATGTCCAGTGTCACCTTTAGAGGGCTGCCGGAAGTTGAACCTCCGGGAACGACCCAAGTGAGTACACACCTATCGCCGGTGATTCCACCTCACTATAATAAAGAACATCTTGTTGAGTCTAAAGACTCCAAGACCATAGTAACTTCTTTTCCATGACTTGGACGATCATCATGGAAAAGCTCTGTTTATTGCACTGAGCGGCGCCGCTCGGAGCCCTGCTTGCAGGGGTGTGTGATTTTCAGTGTTGGTGTGGCTGCGAGGCCCAAGCTCTGTATCAGAGGCACCGAAGGTTATTGTGAATGGAAGCCAAGTAAAAACCTCTTAGTTAGTTGCCTACCCAGTTCACCTCCGAAAGGAGTCATAATCTTTGCGCAAGGAGGGGGAAGAATCTCTCCGTATGTTGATCATACACAGATTCCCATCATACACAGGGCCCCAGGCTGATTTGCGACAACGGCCCCTACAAAGAGAGGTAACCTTTGAGCGATACCTTTGGTGAGTCCTTGGAAACACAAAACATGAAGCCCTCTGGGGTGACACCGCAGTGTGTGAAGATGCCGTATCTTTATAAGCAATGGGGCAAAGGTTTTGACTTCTCACCATTTTCTCTGGTAGGGATAGCTATGTGTTTGTTTTTTAGTCTTAAACATTGTCCAAACATCTTCAAACAAGACTCCCCGATACTATCAAATTGCTTTGTCCTTGATAGATCTGTTATTGACTACTTTTTGTATCACAACTTGTCTGATTGAAACCTATGTGCTTGATCAAAATCTGTGGATATACTTGCTTAATCTTTGCAAACAAACAACAAACTGAAATACTGAGTTCTTCGATTAGGTGACTTGTCCCAGTTTTAGAGACCTGTTCTGTATTTAGGGTTTATGTGTCATTGACCTTTTGAATTAGTGATCCTTGATCTCATAAGCGATTTTGCTTGAGATTGGCAAATTAGGAATTGTTCATCAAATAGATAAATTTTAGACTCTTTGATAACACGCGGAGGTGCTAGTAGTCTCCTTGTCCACCCATTTCATACAATTCAAACTCGTTACTTTGTGGTAAGTCATCCCCTCCCCGATCATATATTCAAGGTGTTCACTTCAAAAGGTGAACACCTGCGTGGCGGTGTTGGTTTGCACCTATTTTACCTTGATTCTATTTCCTGCATCTCTCTGGGACAAGGAAAACTTTTACTATCCTGATGCAGTATTGACGTTTCTTAGAATTGCCTGTTTACCTGAACTCTCCCTTTCATGTCGGTCACAACAAGATATCAAGTGAGCCAAGGAAAGCGACCTCAGATAGTCTTTAACCAACTACCCCCAGTTCAGACTCGTCAAAAGAGAAAGGAAAAGGAACCAATATTTGACCAGTCACCTAGGAGTCAGTCTGAAACCTATTTTGACCCAAAGAGCCATTTTAGTGACTTGAGTACCCCCTCAGCACCTTCCCACTCAAGTATGGATATGAGTTATACTATCACTCGGAGGGAGAGGGAAGCCATGGATCAAAATATTGATGATATCTATGAACAACACAGAAACAACATGATATTTGGAAATTCTTCTCATGATGATCATGGTCTCATTAATGCAAGATATTTGGATTCCCATCAACGGGATGAAAGGTATAAGAGACGAGCTCACCAAGAACAATGGTCACAACACGAAGACCAAGACAATGAACCTCGTGATGCTCATGTCAATACAACGTATACCAATGACTTGTTCAAACAATCTAGACCAAGCTCACCACTTCAACATACCTCAAGGTTCACAAGTGATAGGCTCAAAAGAATTGAACGTGAAAAGAAAGCCTTTCTAGATGAACAATCTACAAAGCAAGAAAAGTTTAGACAACTTGAGGAAGAGAGCCAAGCTTTATTGGAAATACAAAGGAAACTCGCTCAAGAGGAGAAAGATAGGAAGTTAGCCCACCAGTGGAAACAAACTGGCCACAATGCAAGGGGTGCTAGCGATTGGACGTAATTCTCCTCCTCACCCCTTCGAACACCCCAAGAGTAGAGAAGTGATCAAGCACCCCTTCTAGATCTCCTAGTCCTAGAGGAAGAAGGGCCTCTCGGTATGCTCACTATAGGAGGCAAACTCCTCCCAGAAATTCAAGACCACACTCCCAACATGTACATCCTGGTTCCCAACATGGAGGTGGTAGCTCACATTATGATTTTGATACTCAAGACTTCATGCGAATACAACAAGAGCCTATCTTCCAACGGTATGTGGAGAGGTATTTGGAACAAAACAAAGATAAGTTCTTGGAAAGTCTAATCAACAAGGGTGCCAGAGTCCCTTATAATTTTGATGTGGACAACAAAATACAAAAGCAAAATCCCTCTCAAGAGGAAGAAATCCATCAAATGAAGCAAATGATGGAGAAAATGATGCAACCCTAAGAGCTCATTCTCACTAGACTCGAATTTGGTCCTATAATCCATTCGACAGAGTGTGAGTATGAAAGATTTTCCAAAGAGGGTGGAATTCCCTGTCGATAAATATGTGGCGTTAATGATCCACCTGCGACCATGTGCGTCAGTTCTATACTATGAGCTTTGAATTCCATCAAGATGACTCCTATTTGATGAGGTTGTTCCCTAGGAGTCTTAAAGGACAAGCAATGGAATGGTTTACCAATATCACTCCTCCTGTCAAGACTTTTAGAGAACTTGTTCATAGATTCGTTCAACACTTCACATATAATCTGTCAAGACCTGTTACTATGTTGGACCTATACAACTTGAAACAAAATCAGGGGGAACCCTTTGTTACCTTCTTGCAAAGGTGGAGGAGACAATGCTCTCGGTATCCTAGGACGATCCATGAGGATGAAAAGATTGACATACTTGTTAGTAATTTGGTGCCTGAAATGAGACATGAGATCAAAAGATAGTCTTCACTTCCTTTGATACCATGATTGAAACTACATGCCGCATTGAGGATGTTCTAAAAGAACAAGGCATTTTGACTAGACATAACAATAATACCAACAATGGTCAACACAACAATAAAAGATAAAGGGAGAAGAACAACAATTGGAACAAAAACAAACAAGTTGTCAATGATGGAGTTGTGGATTCTTCCCAATCAAGAAAGATCAAAAGTGTTCTTAATTTGACTAAGGCGTGCGAAGCAATGGAAGCAATGCCTCCCACAACAAGAAAGTAAACCAAGATATCGGGAGGCCCAAAACCCGAGCGGAGATTTACCAGAATTGGGTGACTCATATGAGGATATTCTCAAAATAGCTGCTAACAACTTGGCACATCCTGGGGATCACGCAAAATTTCACCTTCGGATCTAAGCCATTGGTGGGATGACAAGGCGTGCAATGGAAATTTCATAATATTGCGACCATCTTTGCATTGCTTGTTGGAAATTGAAACATATCGTCCAAGATTTTATAGAAAGTGAAAAGCTTCAAGTTGATGGCCTAAATACCAATGCTGAGCATAAGGCTTTTAAGGAACCTTTTCCTAATTATGACAAGGGGGAAACCTCTAAATCATAGAATGGCAAAGCTGCAATCAACTACACCTATACAGCGGCAGAAAATGTGATAAACATGCTTGAAGTTGTGGAGCCAAGTGTTAATATGATAAGGAGTAAGGACCCGCATGGTTATGACTCTCCCCCTATTTTTGACAACCAACTTGTTGTGGTGCTGAGAGGTCCTCATTCTAGGTTATCTTCCCAAGCCCTTAATGTTGTTACCAGGAGTCAAGCCCCTATTATTCTCAGAGGGCCTAGTTCAGGTCCATCCAACAAATCCAAGCAAGTGGCATCTAAGAATGTCACTATAAAGTCATGCTTGCTCTCAAACCAAACTACAATCTTGTAGATCGATTCCTGAGAAAACTCCAACCTGAGATCTCAATCTGGGAAGCTTCTAGAGTTGTCCCCTAGGCATAAGCAGATCCTTGAGGGCGCTTTGCGCACATCAAATGTCCCCAACAACATTGATATAGACCAATTCCAAGGCATGGTAAATCACATTACTAGCCCACATTACCTTTCTTTCTCTGAAGATGATGACAAATCCCTAAGTCATCCACACAATCTCGCCCTTCACATTGAAGTCATGATTCATAAAACCCGTGTCAGGCGCATGTTGATTGATGGGGGTGCTAGGTTAAATATCTATACTTTGAATTTGTTAAAAACTTTGGGCTATTCAGAGCAAGTGATTGACACTAGAAAGAAGATCACCATAAAGGCCTATGATGAGGTAGAACAAAGTTCTAAGGGGTTGGTTGTCCTTCTGTCGAGGATTGGCCCAGGTTAGAAAAAGATATCTTGTTTCAAATTGTTGATCTTGGACCTTGCATACAACATTTTACTGGGTAGACCATGGATTCATGATATGCAAAAGCGTCTGTAGTCTACCTACCACCCGGTGTGTTTAAATTCCCTACAATGGAGCAATTTGCATACCCAGGAGGGATAACACCTTATCAATTAACTCAATCACCATTAATGTTCATGTCCCTCTTAGAAGCGTGAGAGGGAATTATGAAACAACTTTAGCGGTATCAAAACAAATTTAAGTCGATGAACCTTGGCATGGTATCAACGACTCTTTTGCAAGATGCATGTTTTTCCCTAGGACGTATGGAAAACCTTCCTGAGGAGATGAAACCATCATCTTAAATAATGACAATATTTGACAAGTTTGTTGAATCCTCAGTACCAATACAAGATGAAAAAGAGGAAGTAGCTGTTCGAGATTGGATATACAAAGAGGAGAAATACCAGCACAATGAAAATTTCTCCCCCTCTCCTAAGTCCTATGGAAGAGGATATACTTTTGTCAAGCAGATGGGTTATCCAGGATATGGCCCTCTTAGTCGCAGGTTAGATGCTAGAGCCGAACCACTCAATCATGATCTTTTTGCACGTAAGTCTAAGAAATCGGTTGGCCTAGGCTTTATGAACAACAATAAATGCACTGTCCCCATTTCTGATAGGCGGGATAGTAAAGATGACACAGAATATGTACCAGATTTGACCAATCAACAAGACATAATAGATGATTGGGTACCTTCAACAAATCTCCTTTGGGAAGATTCAAGAGATTTAATAATTGATAGTCCTCCTATCTCATTTGCAATAGATAGTGACTATATGAATGCAAGATTGACTATGGATAGTGTCTCCATCCCAGCTGCAATGGATGGTGATAATTCAGATAATTTTGTGATTGAGCAAATTGCTAGAGGAGAGGAGCCTCTTCCAAATCTTGAGGCTTCTACATCACGAGGCTCCAACAATAATTCAGAAATAGCCTCTCATGAGTTTGAATGGGATTCACTCTCAGATGCAACAGTTGACTTGGATATGGATGTTGTCCACGCTTATAGTTCTCAACCTGATGTAACTGACGAGTCATGTGTTAGATTAGAAGATTGGAACCCACATGTCACATTAGTAGATGATTCTTCGCTTGCTAGGATAAATTCTGATTTAGACACTTTAGAGGGAAACTTGATAGATTCCAATTCTACAGTCACCAGAGATGACACCACCTATATCCTTAATCTTGAACCGATCATCAACCTACCCCTTGTTCACCCCAACCTTATTGATTGGTCTCAACGGTACCAAGAGCCTCAACTCTTGACATTTCACAATGACTATGAGATCACCTGCTATCTAAATGCCATTGAACCTGTAGTCTCTTCCACCAGTGAATCGACTACCAGTATGACAGAACCTGACATCAAGTACCTTAGTCACAAGATAAAAAGAAAAGAAAAAAAGAATAAGAGTTATGATGGCGAAAACCACTATGTGGCGGTGTCAGAACCAAAAAAAGTAAAAATAAAAGACGTATCCAAAGGTGAAAACCTCCCAGAGGCACCTACAGATGAGGTACTTGATAGTCTCCCAAGCTATTTCCAGGATAGATCATCAGTATTGGTTGAACCTACAGAAGCTGTTAATTTGGGCACAGAGGAAGTTCAAAAAATTGTACACTTGGCTAAATCTTTATCACCTGAAGAAAAGAAAGCCTATACCGAGTTCCTCCCAAAGAAGGAAATTAACTTTGCATGGACATACTCAGACATGCCAGGGTTGGACACTAATCTCATTAT
Source organism: Sequoia sempervirens (assembly GCA_007258455.2). NCBI lineage: Eukaryota > Viridiplantae > Streptophyta > Pinopsida > Cupressales > Cupressaceae > Sequoia > Sequoia sempervirens. Next base: position 48,985 of record VDFB02326148.1, read on the forward strand.
GCATCATTTATCCATCAGCTCCAGTGTGAAACGGAGTCAAAAGCGAAGTTGAGAAAAATGCACCCTCATATAGCTCTTTTGGTGAAAATTTGAATTAAACTCCCCAGTGCGAGATTCATTAGGTCATAGACTATCTTGTTGGATTTCAACATTGTACCCTATTTCTAAACTACGATAAAACCATTTGAATCTTACTTGCCAGACTTTAGAGATCTTAACGAGCATGCCCAAAGGATGATTTCCCACTTCCTAACATAGACATTAGTGGACATGTGGCCGAGGGATATGAGATCTATTCTTTGATGGATGGTTACTACGGGTATATCGAGATCAAGAAAAGAAATGCATTCACGTATTGCAGGGTACTTATTGTTGGAATTTCATGCCCTTTGGATTGAAAAATGCAGGAGCTACTTACCAAAGAGCTATGACAACCATCTTCCATGACATGATGCATAAGAATATGGAAGATTATGTGGATGACACCCTGGCTAAGTCTAAGAGAAGAGGAACACATTTGGCTGATTTAGAAGTGATTCTAGATCGCATGGAACAATTTCAACTAAGATTAAACCCAAAAAAGTGTGCATTTGGTGTTACTTCTGGCAAATTATTGGGATTCATCATTTCAGCTAAAGGAATAGAAGTGGATCCTGAAAAGGTTCAAGCCATTATAAACATGCCACCTCCCAAAAATGTCAGCCAAATGAGGAGTCTTCAAGGGCGCCTTCAATCCATAAGGAGGTTTATTTCACAATTGGCAGATAGAGCACAACCTTTCAACAAAAAATTGCATAAAGGTGTTCAATGTGTCTGGAATGAGGATTGCCAAAAGAGCATGGATCAAATTAAAGAATACTTGGCAAATCCTCCCATTTTAATGCCTCCCATTCCAGGAAAACCTCTCATTTTATATGTCTCAGCTACTGAATCTTCACTGGGGGCATTGTTGGCTCAATTAGATGAACAAGGGAAAGAAAGGGCCATATATTATATTAGTCGCACTCTTGTTTCTTATGAGGTTAATTATACTAGTATTGAAAAAGCTTGCCTCGCAGTAGTGTTTGCTTCTCAAAAATTGCGACACTATATGCTCACGCACACCATACACCTCATAGCAAAAATTGATCCTCTCAAATACTTGCTCGGTAAAGCTGCTCTCACGGGTAGACTTGCTAAATGGATGATGATTCTTTCTGAATTTGACATAGAGTATATTGAGCGCAAAGCAATCAAAGGCCAAGCTATTGCAGATCAACTGGCTAATTTTCCTATTCAAGATAATATGCCCATTCAAGTCAACTTTCCAGATGAGCATCTTATGTACATGACTGAAAGATCCTGGAAACTCTTCTTTGATGGTTCATGCATGCAAAATGGTTCTGGAGCTGGTGTGTTGTTTGTTTCTCCTCATGGGTATACTATTCCTAAATCTTACAAGTTACTCTTTCCATGCACAAACAACATAGCTGAGTATGAGGCTTTGACAAATGGACTAAAATGGCCATAGAGTGGAATATCACAGAACTACATATCTATGGGGATTCTCAGCTGATCATCAACCAAGTCAATGAACAATACCAAACAAAAGATGACAAGTTGGTACCTTACAAAAAAATGGTTGATTCATTGAGACGGTATTTTACTTTTGTCACCTTTCAGCAAATCCCTAGGGCTGAGAACAAAGCAGCTGATGCTATGGCCACCCTTGCTTCACTTCTTCAGTTAGAGGAACATGAGTCCAGATATGAATTCCTGGTGGAAGAGCTACGATATCCCATATTTGACTCACCTGAAAGCCATATCATTTGTACCCTTGTCAATCATGAATCCTCCCGCTATGGTGCTATTTACTCATATCTTCGTGATGGCATCATCCCCGATACATTTAACCGATCTGAAAGAAGAAACCTTATCCGCAACGCCTCTCGCCATTCCCTCATCTCTGGTGATTTGTATAGGAGGGGTCTAGATGGAACACTTCTTAGGTGCTTAGAAAAGGAGGAATCCGATCAAGCGCTAGTTGACATCCACGAGGGCATATGTGGAGGACATTCTAATGGTCTTTCCATGGCTAGAAGGTTGCTTAGGGCAGGGTACTATTGGCCTACAATGCAGATAGATGCAGTAGCATTTGCTAAGTCTTGTGAAAAATGTCAGAAACATGGACACCTGATACATGCTCCAGGTAGGGAGCTAATTCCTTCTATATCTCACTGGCCATTTCAGCGATGGGCCTTTGATCTTGTTGGGCAGATTCATCCCAACTCATCAGGTGGGCATAAGTTCATTATCACTACTACTGACTACTTCACAAAATGGGTAGAGGTTGTTCCACTTTCTATTGCCTCAGGCAAGACAGTGTCTTTATTTATTTTAAACCATATCATCTGTCGATATGGAGTGCCATCTGAGATCATCACTGACAATGGAGGTCAGTTCAAAAACAAGGACCTTAAAGAACTATGCCAAAGATTCAAGATAAAGCAACATTGGTCCTCCATTTGCTTCCCACAAGGAAATGGTCAAGCAGAGGCTTCAAACAAAACCATTCTCAAGATTTTGCACAGGCAGTTCATAGGAGGAGAATGGTAGGGTGGCACCTCTGAGATAAATCCATCCTACATGGGCCTATAGAGCAGTATTAGGTACTCCAAGGCACGGGAATTCTCCTTTTTCACGCCCATGCGGCGCACAGGCGGTGTTACCTTTAGAGGTTGAGATTCCATCACTTGGGTCTCTCGAGGTCCTGGTCTGGTCTGAAGACTATCAGCGCCATGAGATTGCAAGAATTGGAACTTCTTGATGAGAGCGTGAAAAGCATCATTTGACCATATGAGGTCTATCAAAGCGGATGTCCAAAGCCAACAAAAAGGTTTGCCTAGAAATTCCAAGTAGGAGATCTTGTCCTGCGAGAGAATCCTAAGAACCAACAGAATCGAGAACAGCAGGGAAAATTCGAACCTAATTGGCTTGAACCCTACATCATCATAGCAGCTTTTGGCACAGGTGCCTATCTACTATCTACTGAAGAGGGGGAGCAGCGCCCTGAGCCTATCAATGTTTTGCACCTGAAGAAGTTCTATTCTTGATGCCCGTTCTGTCTGGGGGCATCCTTTGTATATAATTATGACCCTGAAAAAAGTTCCAAAAAAATTGATATATGATACTGAAAAAAATTACAAAAAAAAAAATTGATATATTGTCAAAAAATCCAAAAAAAATCAAATATGATGTTGAAAAAATACAAAAAAATTCAAAAAAAAGAAAAAGAAAAAAGTGCGTTGGTGAAAACCTGGAAACAAGCGCCTTGGTAGCAAAAATACAATATATATATATATAAAGTCCTAAAAAAAATTCTTCCAAGTGGTGAAAACCTGGACACAGGCGCTACTTGAGGCCTTTGCATCCCTATTTCTTAGCATGCATCCTCGACACTTAGCCTTTCTCCATCATGCCTTGTCCTTATTGCCTTGGTTTGGAATTGGTCTTTGTCTTTGTCTAGGGGCATCACTGTGTTAGCTTTGGTCTCTTGGATATGCTTGTCTTTAGGACACCTCGCAAACGGTGTTTTTCAACACTAACCCAACTGTGTTTTTCAACACAACCCCTGACATCGTGTGTTTTTCAACACTTATCGGTTTGGTCTTATCTAGTTCAGTCATGTGATCTTACCTACTTGCCAGCATTCGATCCTTATCCTCGGAACTCAGTATCAGTTTACACACTTAAAATTTTTTAATTGCAACACTTAATGCTTGAGATATGCCATGATCTTTTCTTTGTGTGTCTTTGGTGATATTGATTTTTCGTTGAGTGTCCTTGTCTAATAAGTCTCTCAAGTGATGCATGGCCTAGAGGACTTGGAAGGGCATGGGGCATGTTTATTGTGCTACGCGTAGGTGTTGTCTTGAACCTCTTTAGTGTCTCTTGTTGGCTCCTTGACACACTTAAGAGATTTATGGCATCATCCTTGAATGTTTTTGCACAACCATTCTCATGGTAATCCTGGCGTTTATGTCTTGATGCGAGCGTGGTTTTGCTACATTAAATTGGGTAAGCTAACATTGTAGTCATCTTGACCTTCATGTCTTTGATGCTCATGTTAGAATCTTTCCACATTCCAAGCTGATATAAATCACATTCATATCTTCATAGTTGCGTTTGTGACTAGTGATGATTGTGTGATTGTCCGATGTCCGGTAATAATGGCCCAATGATGAAAATAAGTTCTCTTACATTCTCTAATGAATGATGAACACACAAAAACCTATGTTACCCTATTGCAAGTACACCTTTGCATTTTCATGTAGCTTGCATTATTTAGACTTCATGTTAATTTGCACTTTTAGGTTGTATGGGTTTGAGAGGGTTTCCTTCATCTTTCTTGTGGATTTTTCATCAACTGTGATCACGTTCTTCATTTCCTTATCTTCTTTCATGATCTCAATCAAAATTCCCTATCTTAAACAGTTGATTGATTTTGATGCATCCTCTTTATTGAGGCAGATTCTCTTCCTTCTTTCCATTTCTTTCCATTTCTTCCAAACTTCTATCTTCCATTCGATTTCACCCCACTTCTTTTCTTCTAATTCAACCTTAGGGCATAATTTTCTTGCTGATCTACCTGGGTTCTGTGATTCTTATATTTTTCATCTTACATCAAGAACCTTATCTTTGTTTGATTTGATCAAATTTTTCAATTTATTATTTCTCCTCTATCTCATTTCGATTTGATCACGAGGGGCAGTACCTATCAAACTTCAATCCTTGATTCAACTTTATCAATTTATCAATTGCTTCTCTTGGGGCAACCTTGCTTGAGATTCTTATCTCTCACTTTGGATGTGATCTGAGACCTCATGTTCAAAGTCCTTTTGTTTATGTTTGTCCAGATGTGATCCCGAGTCGACCTCACATCTGAGTTGTTTTGTGATCCCAAACCGATCTCACATTGCAACTTCATTCTTTTGACTACATGTGATCCCGAGTCGACCTCACATTAGTCAAAGAGGGGCAAATGTATGCAACCTAAAATGGTCACCTAGACTTTGGGCCTCATTTATTTAATTTGTCAACATCAACTTTCTGAATCAATGATTGTCACATTTTCAAATCAAATTTCTTAATCAATTCATAACTATTTCAAATGTTTCAATTTTCCCTAAGGTTTGAATGCTTCATTAATTTTATTTAATCAAAGAAATAAATCCCTTTTAATAAATAAAATAATGCTATTTAATTGAAGTTAATATTACTTAAATAAAATGATGCTATTTAATTAAATCTATTTTTAATTAAATAATTTTATTTTATTTTATTAATATTCATTTCTAAATTACATAATCTTATTTTATTTTATTAAAGATATTATCCTCTTAAATTAAATAAAATAAATGAAATCCTCTCAAGAATATCCTGTGATGAAAAAAAGGAAACAAATGGAGTTAAAGGGAAATAAACTAAAAAAGAATTCCAATCAAGATTTGTTTCTATTTTTCTATTTATCCCACATTGCTTGAATTTGCCTTCAATTCTACTTTTGCCTATAAAATGAGCCCTCTCATTCTCATTTCAAGAATCACGAATTTTTACATCAGGACTTATGCTACAATTTGATTTTATCATTTGAGATTACATTAGTTTGATTATATAAGCATCTTATTTTAGAGCATATAGTTTAATATTACATTTTAGCTTAATCTTCATAGTAGATTAATTTGCAAAATAATTCATTTATGGCATTGCATGTAGATTAAGTTTCATTTCAATAAATTAGTTTGGTTTATTACATTTTACAGCCATTTAGATTAGTTTTCATTGTTGCATTGCAAGAACAGGATTCATGGAGATTGGCATTCTTGCTTCTCCTCTTTGAATCTCTTGTTCCGAGATTGTATTTGCAGGGGTAACAGGGTTAATCTAGGGCCACAATATCAATCCCTGCTCTTCTCGGATAGAGAGTTGTGAATTGATTTGCAAGGACTCATTATTGAGTATCCTTGCATGCAAGGATTCCTGAAGTATAACATATTTTGAGTTATCTGAGGAAGGGCCTAAAATTCTAGAATATCCAAATATGTATTTCTTGAGGATAAGCAATTTTGGGAAGGGAGAATTTGTCATGCCCCTTTTTCCGGAAACAACTACATAGTGGAATTTGGGAATCCTTCTACAATTCTTCATAGAGCACCCCTTTGGCTTGCAATTTAGAACATATCATTTGTAATAATACCCTTGTATCACATCTGAATCTCAAGGAAAAATGATCACTTACTAGAAATATATTGCCATCAGAAGATTGCTAGTTTAGACTCACTATAGCAAAGCAAGACCAGTTCCAAGAATCTCTCTACATTCCTTCGCAGAAGCACATTTTGGCTTGCAGTTTGGAACATAGCATCTATGATGAAACTTGCACATCATATCCCAAAATTAATAGGAATGAATCATATACCAATCTTAAGAGGAATGGATCAAGTACTTGAAAGATATTGTTGTCAAAAGATGATTGTGTTAGGCAAATGGCACCCACTTCAGCAGGCTTAAAGGATAAGACACCTCTAGATCATGCGAAAGTAATTGTGAAGTTTAAAGAAGAAGGAAAGGGCCAAAGAAGTGTGTGGATAGGTCTGTAGGATGGCACACCAATTCCAAAAGAATCTACTTTGGCCTTAAGGTCGGCCTAGTGTAGTGTGTGAAATTATAATTATGGGCTTTGGCGCTATTTTGGCTCAAGACCGACCTATTCCTTAAGGTAAATTGTTAGCATATAAATGTAGGGAGTCAATTCATGTATTAGGTATCGAATTATTATGTCAATTTTTTGTAGTTTGGAACACTTGTATTCTAAACCCCTTTTATGGATGAAAACCCATAAGAGTTTTCGATCATTGGATGAAAACCCAACGATCACTAGGATTAGAGTTTGAAACCCCTTTGGTTCTTGAGGGAATTCTCATTCAGGGATTGCATCTAAGCTTCAAATAATTTTTAAGGAAGTTAATAATATTGTTGTTGATCTATAACAACATTTGTATACCATTTTGGATCAGTCTTCGTGAGTTGTAATTGATATATCATATATGTATGAGATTTTGAAGTTTATCATTACACCAAATAAATTTGTGTTCATATGTTGTTCATTGAATCCAATTTGCAAATCAATCTCTATGTTGAAATTATATATGTTAGGGACATTACACATAGGCCATAATTTTTATATTGCAGCTCCATTATCTTACAGGTCCTCCCATTACCCTTAGGCCATCCATTATCATTATCATTTCTTATTGCTCTCTGTCGTCCCTTTATTGTTTTCCATCTCCATCATATCCCCACTTGATCCTCTCATGACTTGTATGATATCCCATTTTTTAGATTTATGCATGAATTTATTGGCATGTCCTAATATTTAACATGTGGTTACAACTTCAAAGATCATTACATCAAGATCAAAACCAACCCCAACCACCTACATTTATTTTATATTTTTCAACCCATCCATTGCCACCTAGGTTCATCCTTATTTTGCCATGAATGTTTGTATGTCATTGAGGCGCACCCTTCACCCGCCATGTCTCCCTCATGATCCCATCTATTTCATGTGATCAACAACAACCCACAAGCTTGTGTTACAACAATATCCAATAGTACCTTTGGTTGCATGTGCCATGGTCACCTTTTTTCAATCGATTCCTAGGTCCTACCTATCAATCCTTTGACTTCACAGGATACATTGTTCCTCACATCAAGAAGAATCTTTCCATCCTCTATCCTTTGAAAAAATTAATAAAGGTGTATGTCCTTTCATTTTTATTTTTGTATTGTTTTCATCTTTCTTTTTGAATTCCTACTTTATCTACTTAGGTTCACCACAATTCTTCATATCATGATGTGATTTAACTAGTGAAGGGACAAGTTTTTGATCTTTTGTGTGTCGTATTTGCATTGTTGTCCCACATTGTACTCACCAAGGCCCATTGATACCTTGTATTATGCTAGGGAATTCCTTTAAATTTTGGTTATTCAAGACTATATGTTGCAATTATGAAGGTGTTGTCATTGATGTCAACTATGTGTTAAGGAATATTTTTGCATGATGAATATGTCAAGGATACTAATAGAATTGATAAAATAGGGAAATAAGATAATGCATAGGTGTTCTAGTTTGCAGAGGTGTTATGGTTTCACTTTGCATTTATTTTAGGTTGAAGATCTATTTTTTTGGCTGGGATATGTTGGTTAGAGTTGTTCAAAGTTTCCATATCCAAAATTTGGGCTTTTGGATCATTGGTTAGAGGAAGTTGTGTTCACCAATATGTGAACTGGTTTTGCAGTGTTGTACAGAGGTGTCTAGGAGAAATTTATTTGCTCCACATTTCTCCATAGTTTATTTTTAGGACTTGTGGTTCTAAAGTAGAGTTAATGGTGTTGTTCTCTTGTTTGTGTCAAGAGGATTCATGGTTAGGCGTATCAGAAGAAGGCCTTTTGAGTTAGAGGGTATTACGGTGTTTCGTAGTGTTGTCTAGATAAATAGTATGATTATAATCTTCAGGCGAGATTTGTTGCGAAGGAAGTTGTTGGTTTTTAGGATGATCTTGGATCATGTTCAAGACAATTTTTCTATCTGGAAGTTTTGGATTGATTTAAGGAAGCATGTAATTAATTAATGTTTAATTTGTTTTCATGAGTAACGGTCAACCTGGTGTTTACACTACATTCAAAGATATTCAAGTATTATTGAAGGCATAATGTAGTGTGTGAAATTTAATTTGGGTCCCAGTTAAGTGTTGTTTTGGTCAACTTTCATTCCTATCCACCACGAGAATGTTTTTTTCCGACCTAATTTGAAATTGTAAAGTGTGAAGCATGTATTTCTGACCTTGGAGAAATTTTTCAAGGTTGAGTACAGTATAAGTATAAGTTGAGTTGTTGAAGGTTGTTAAGATAGAAAGTGTGATGTGAGTGATGTGAATTTATGAAGAGTAGAGAGTGAGTTTGAGCAAAGTAATGTGAACTTCAAAGTGTTGAACTTCTAAATGCAGTGAGTTGAAGGTGTCTACAATCTTTCAAACAAGGTTGTGAAAGTGTTGGAGCATTTGTGGTGGATTCTCTGTGTAACATTTCTCTTCTATCTTCTTGTGTTTCTTTCTGTGGCAGTGAGCCTTTTTGGACAGTGTGTCATATTATAGCAGTGATCCCTTGTAGTGATTTTGCAATTACTTATATTGTGAGCTAATCCTCACTGTGGTTTTTCCTTGATTGGGTTTTCCATGTAAATCTGGTGTTCTCTTGTGTATATTGTTGTTATTTCAATTTTTGTTATCTACATTTCATGATTAATCACTATAATAGAATAAGGGCTTAATGAATGTTTGTGGATCTACTTACTATTGAGGATTTTAATATTTTAATTTGCTACAACTGATTCATCTGCCCCTCTTAGTTCTCTTTTTCATCAAAAATTGGTATTAGAACAAGGTTCCTTGGAGAATAGGTTAACTGCTTAAGGGAGATCCAAGATAGTGAAACAGATTGATTGCCATAGATTTGATGGAACAAACTATGCATTCTAGTAGAAAAAGATGAAAGGATATATGGCATCTCTTCCTGATTCATATAGTGAAAAGGTATCTACTATTAAGGAAGTTGCAAATTTTAATACTTATTCTAGAGATCAGTTGATTGGTACACTAACTTCATTTGAAATGAGAAAACATGGATTGAAAAATGGTACAAAAGTAGAGACTACTTTCAAGGCTGGAAAATTAAAAAAGGTTGAAGTTTCAGATGGAGAAGATCTTAATGATGTGGAAGCTAACTTTGTAAGAAGGATGAAAATGGGCACTAGTAAGTACAAAGGTAAACTACATTTCAAATGTTTCAGTTATGGAAAAGTAGGTCATTATGCTTCAATATGTCCAAACAGAGTTGTGAACAATAAGAGTAAGGAGAATAAAGGAAGGATGATTAAGAGAAGTTATTATGTTAGAGAATATGTTGGTATTTCTGATGATGAATGCTTGTTCTTGGCTATAAAATATGAATCTACTTTTGATAAATTCGAAAGTTGTATGAAGGAAAGTGTTATGGAGAAGAAGGATAAGGTAGAAGGTACTTTGGAATCGTATTTTCATGCTAAACCAGATAAGAAGTATTGGGTTGTTGACAATGATTGCTCTAATCACAAGACCAGAGATAAAAGTAAGTTTGTTAAACTTGAAAAGTATGATGGGGGATTAGTTAAATTTGGAGATGATTCAGGAGCTAAGATTTGTGGAATAGTTTCAATTAGTTTTGATGGCAAGCATAATACTGAAGATGTTTACTATATTAATGGTTTAAGGCATAATCTTTCAGTGTTGGAAAAATGTGTAGCAAAGGATATAATCTTGTGTTTAAGGATGAAAGATGTGAGATCAAAAAAGGGATTGGAACTATGATTGCTACTGGAAATAGAACAAATGGAAATATCTATCAGCTTAAGGGTGTTGATGGTCATTGCTTCATGTCTCAAATTAATGATAGTTGGTTATGGCACCGAAGGATGTGTCACATGAATTTTGATAATTTTGTGAGAATCAGTTTAGTTCATGTAATTAGAGACCTACCACGAATCAAAAAGCCTATCAATGTTGTTTGCAAGGATTGTTAGTTTGGAAAACAAGTAAGGAGTAGTTTCAAAGGAAACGAACAACTTTCTACCAGACTACTAGAATTAATACATACAGATCTTTGTGGTCCTACAAGGGTGAGAAGTCTTCAAGATAATAGGTATTTCATGCTTTTGATTGATGATTACTCTAGAATGATATGGGTTACTTTTCTTAGAGAGAAATTTGATGCATTGGATAGATTTAAAGCATCTAAAGCTATGGCTGAGAATGAAAAGGATTTAAAAATTAAAAAAATTAGGTCTAATAGAGGTGGAGAATTCACCTTCGATGAGTTTAATATGTTTTGTGAAGTTCATGGAATAAAGAGGTACTTGTCTGCCCCTAGAACTCCTCAACATAATGGAGTGATTGAAAGGAAAAATAGAATGGTTCAAGAATCTGCTAGAACTATGATGAAAGAAGAAAATCTACCAAAATTCTATTTGAGAGAAGCAATTCATACTGATGTTTACATACTTAACAGAGTTCAATCCAAAGCTAATAACACAAAGACTCCCCATGAGTTATGGTATGGAAGGGTTCCTACTATGAAGTAATTTAGAGTATTTGGAAGCAAATGTTATATCAAAAGAGATGAATAAAACTTAGGAAAGTTTGATGCAAGGTTTGATGAAGGTATCTTCCTTGGATATTCTACTAAAAGAAAAGCTTACAGATGTTACAACAAGAGGCTGAGAAATTTTTTTGAAGTGAAAATGTTAAGGTTGATGAAAACTTGCAGAATTCAATTGTAGTAGATGGTTATGTGTCAGATGAATCTGCTTGCAAAGAAGAAGAAGAAGAAAAAAAGTGCAAGATGAAGAGGAAGAAGCTCCAAAGAAGACCCCAAAGTGTGTGCAAGAGAATCATTCTGAAGAACAGATCATTGGAGACAAGAGGAAAAGAGTATTCACAAGAAGCAGAGTTGTTGAAGTTGAGGTAAATCTCTGTTTACTTTCTAAAGTTGAACCTAAAATAGTGAGTGAGGCATGCAAAGATGAACATTGGATGAAGGAAATGGAAGAACTTATGCAGATTGAGAAAAATTAGACTTGGGAATTGGTTCCTAGACCAAAAAAATAAGAACATAATTGGAACTAAGTGGGTTTTCATAAACAAGTTGAATGAGAATGGAGAAGTGGTAAGAAATAAATAAATACTTGTGTGTAAGGGTTACTCACAAGTGGAAGGTATAGACTTTGAGGAGACATTTTCCCCTATGGCTAAAATGGAAGCTATCAGAATGTTTTTGGCATTTGCAGTATACAAGGATTTTAAAGTTTATCAAATGGATGTGAAGTTTTCTTTTTTGAATGGTGAATTGGAAGAAGAGGTTTACATGGAACAACCTTAAGCATTTCAGTTCTCAAATCAATCAGATATGGCATGTAGATTGAAGAAGACATTATATGGATTGAAGCAAGCTCCCAGAGCTTGGTATGCAAGATTGGATAGATATTTGATACAACAAGGATTCAGTAAAGGCACCACAGGTAGTGATCTTTACTTCAAAATTGAGGAAAACAAAATATTGATAGTAGTTGTGTATGTGGATGATATTATCTTTGGAGGAAATGAAGCTATGTGTAAGAAATTTATAGAAGAGATGCAAAAAGAGTTTGAGATGTCAATGTTTGGGGAGATGAATTTATTCCTTGGGCTACAAATAAATCAAATAGTTAAAGGGATTTTCATTTCACAGTCAAAGTATGTCAAATAGATGTTGAAGAAGTTTGGAATGGAAGACTCCAAACCAATATGAACTCCTATGGTGACTGGTTGCAAATTGAGCAAAGATGATGATTCACCTAAGGTTGATCAGAGCAAATATAACTCTATGATTGGTGGACTGTTATATCTAACTACTACTAGACCGAATATCATGCATACAGTTTGTCTTGTCGCTAGATTTCAAGAAGATCCTAATGAAACACATCTTGTAGCTGTAAAGAGGATATTCATATATTTAAGAGGCACTTCAGATTATGGCTTATGGTATCCTAAGGATACTGATTTCGCGTTAAATGCTTATATAGATGCAGATTGGGCTAGTTGTGTTGATGACAGGAAAAGTACAAGTGGTGGTGCATTCTTTCTTGGATGTAGATTGGTGTCACGGTTAAGTAAGTAGCAATTATTAGTTTCTTTATCCACTCACTAGTAGAATTTGGCAAATAAATGACTAAGTGACTAAAACTTTTAGTCACAACAACTAAAAATGACTAAATTCTACTCATTTTTTGCAACTCACCTATAAATGAGTAAATAAATGACTAATTTAGTCATTGACTAAAAAATTATTTAGTCATAGAAATAAAAATGACTAAATAGTTAGTCATCAAATCCAAATTAGACAAAAAAATTAAAAAACAATTCGGCCAATTATTGGCTTGAGGTATTCATGCACACGATGTATTAGCATGATTATTCGCATTCATTATAGATTCATTCGTCTCGCTTGATCTCACTTCATTTGTTCATTGCAGACCTCACTTCATTCGTTAGCCTAGCATGAGGAATTTTGATCAGTTATAGCAGCTACTTGCATGGGCGATAAGGATTCAGAAAGGCCCTGGAGACTTTTGAAAAGGAAAGCAAGGGCAAGGAATTCAGAGTTTACAGCAACGAATTTGAATTCACTGAGGCCCTCTATAGTGAAATCGGATTTGGGGATGCCCTCTACAGTGAATTTAGAGGTAATTTGAAACCCTCATTACATTAAACACAAATTTGAAACGCTCATTACAATCTACTACTCTTAATAATGCTCTTTTACAATCTTTCCATTGTTCTACTTCATAATGCGTTCAAGCTAAATATAATTAAATTTGGGTGTCAGTGCCAAAATAGAATTTCCTCAAACAATTTTGATACATTTTCACTGCAAGCGTAAACTTTCCTTGTGCAAAGTAAACATGTCCTAGATTTACCCACACATCAAGCATCTGAACAAAGATGTTTCCTGCAACAGCTTCTTGTACCTATATAAATATTTCCTTTGCAATATCAAATTGACCCCTTTCAGCTAGCACAATGGTTGCCCCATTTGGAACATAAACATTTCCTGATCTCTATGCCAACACTTTACAATGGCTGCCCCATTTGTAACATAAACATTTTCACTACAAGCACAAATTGTCCTTGTGCAAAGTAAACATGTGCTAGATTTACCCACACATCAGGCATTTGAACAAAGATGTTTCCTGCAACAGCTTCTTGTACCTATGTAAAAATTTCCTTTGCAATATCAAATTGACCCCTTTCAACTAGCACAATGGTTGCCCCATTTGTAGCAAAAACATTTCCTGGTCTCTATGCCAACACTTAAGTGGTCCCTTTTACGGCATTAAGATCCTCTTGAGTTATTATTAAACTCCTATTTTCCAAGAGAAAAATCCCCAAGGCCCATGGGAAATGAACGATGAGCATTTGAGTTTCAACTTGGTTTCATTTCGAAAAGGGGACATTATATTGTACAAGATTTGTTTAACATCATAATAATTTAATCCACCTATTTGGGACTGTAAAATAAAAATAGATGAATTAATCTATTTTCAATTATAGGTTCTTTTAATCTAGAATATGATAGAAAGATAAAGCATAATACATTGAAGGACACAAAAAATGTTCTAAAATAAAGACTAAAATAGGTTTCCCATAAAAAACAAGAAAGAGGAAAAATGAAAAGATAACATACAAATGATTCATTTGAGGTTTTTGATAAGATCTCATTTAACTATGTTGAATGGATTTGGAAGGGACAAAGCATATTTGATTGATTAAAATTTTGAGGTAGCTTATCCATCATCATTGTAAGCATCATCTTCTCTTGGAATCTATTTCTACAATGTACCAAGCCTAGAATTGATTGGGGATGCACTTAAGGTGGATAAAAACTCATCAAATATTTTATGTATTCTTGGCAACATGGAACTAAAAACAGATGATTGGATTAAAGAAAAAGAATCAATTAAAGTAGCACGCCAACTTGTCTTGGTTGATGAAGCAAAATGAAAAGTTGATGAAGAACAAAGGATTCAAATGGAAAGGAGAAAGCAAGAGGAAGAACTTCGACGGGTGATGCAACAAGAGGAGCAATTTGAATGTGTGAAGGAATTATGGAAGAGTAAGTGTAAGGATAGGGATGATGGCGATGATGAGGTTGGTCAGTCTGAGAAGAAACAAAAGAAGGAAAACAAGAAGGATAAGGACCACAAGGCTTATGATTCTTATATGGAGGAACTTGATGTTGCCATGGAAGATGAGGCAAATTATATGAGTGATAAGGCAGAAGATGATGTAGAAAATTCCCAAGATCTTCTTGCAGCTGTAGTTCTAGAAGACTTTGATGATGGCGAGACAAATTCTCCAGTTTCAACAAAATCACGAAGGAGACATGCATAGTCTGATTCTGAAGATGATGAACCATTGTAGAAATAGATTCCAAGAGAAGATGATCCATATGATGATGATTTCTAGGCTTCCCGAGCTTTAACCAAACCTAGCTCCTATTTTCCAAGAGAAAAATCCCCAACACCCATGGGAAATGAATGATGATCATTTGAGTTTCAATAGATTCCAAGAGAAGATGATGCATGTGATGATGATGGATAGGCTACCTCAAAATTTTAGTCAATCAAATATGTTTTGTCTGTTCCAAATCCATTTGACATAGTTAAATGAGATCTTATCAAAAACCTCAAATGAATCATCTATATGTTATCTTTTCATTTTTCCTCTTTCTTTTTTTTATAGGCAACCTATTTTAGTCTTTATTTTTGAACATTTTATGTGTCCTTCAATGTACTATGCTTTATCTTTCTATCATATTCTAGATTAAAAGAACTTATAATTGAAAATAGATTAATTCATCTATTTTTATTTTACAGTCCCAAATAGGTGGATTAAATTATTATGTTGTTAAACAAATCTTGTACAATGTAATGTCCCCTTTTTGAAATGAAACCAAGTTGAAACTCAAATTCTCATCATTCATTTCCCATGGGCCTTGGGGATTTTTCTTTTGTAAAATAGGAGCTAGGTTTGGTTAAAGCTTAGGAAGCCAAGACATCATCATCATATGGATCATCTTCTCTCGGACTCTATTTTTTCAATGGTTCATCATCTTAAGAATCAAAGTATGCATGTCTCCTTCATGATTTTGTTGAAATTGGAGAATTTGTCTCACCATCATCAAAGTCTTCTAGACTTGCAGCTACAAGAATATCTTGGGAATTTTCTACATCATCTTGTGCCTTATCGCCCATATAATTTTCCTCATTTTCCATGGCAACATCAGGTTCAACCATATAAGAATCATAAGCCTTGTGGTCCTTACCCTTCTTTTTCTTCTTTTCCTTCTTTTTTTTCTTCTCAGACTGACCAGCCTCATCACCGTCATCATCCCTATCCTTATTCTTACTCTTCCATAATTCCTTCACACGTTCAAATTTCTCCTCTTGTTGCATCACCCGCCAAAGTTCTTCCTCTTTCTTTCTCTGTTCCATCTGAATCCTTCATTCTTCATCAACTTTTCATTTTGCTTCATCAACCAATACAAGTTAGCATGCTACTTTAATTGTTTCTTTTGCTTTAAGCCAACCATCTGTTTTTAGTTCCATGTTTCCAAGCATACATAAAGAATTTTATGAGTTTTTATCCACCTTAAGTGCATCCCCAATCAATTCTAGGCTTAGTTGGATCTCATTTTGAGCCTGAGCCATGACTGCAAGATGTAGATATGCATCCACATAATCAGGAAATTTGAACAATTTTAGCCTGTATAAAAGATTTTATTTTTTAGTATCATGTAGTTGTTCAAACAACCTAGCAATATAAAATAGTGTTGTGAATTTATCCCATGGTAGCTCAAGTAAAACACCACCTTCTTCTAGTCGATGGAAGAATTTCATATCCTTAAAGCGCACAAAAAAAACTATAGAATTGGCACTAGGGATTTTATTTATGAAATGTCATTTCCTAATTCCTCCATAAAAGTTTGTTGAGTCAACTCAAGTTCATCACGCTCAAAATGAAGAACCCCAATCTTGTTTAAAAATTGAATGTGTACTTCTCTACTCTTCTTCAGAAGATACTTTGGCGTCTTAAGAGAATCTAAGGTTGCACCGGGGTCTGACGATATTAATAACTCACTCGTCTTGATAAATGCATGGGCATCGGGTGGATCTACGCGAGTTGCCTTCCTTAAAATTTCCAAATCCTTCTCTCCTAGCCCTTGTTGAGCATATTTATGGCCTATAGATTTTAAGCTCTCATAGTTCTCAGGGTGGACCTCCAAAACCTTTTCAAAATTTGAGAGAGAACTCTTAAGATCTCCCAAATTCAATTGAACCTATCCACAAAATCTTGTGGCCTCTGGATTTCCTTAACTAATGTCATGTAGTAGTGGTCAGTGGTGTCATAATCAACTTTACTATGATAAGATCATGCAAGATTATAATATGAATGAGATTTCATGAGAGGGTGGTTAGTTGAAACAAGAGTTGTCTCAATCAACTGTTCCACAAGAAAATGTTGCCCTACAGTGAAGAAAAAATGGTTTTCTAAATGATTCAATACTATTACACAGTATGGGTATAATTCAAAAGCTTTACGCATCTTCTCCATTCCTTCATGAACACTACCTTTTTCACTAACTATGAGAATCCTACAAGTAAAAAATGCACAAAACTGACCACAAAGATTTATGTAGAGGAAAAACATCATTTCCTAATGCCTCCATAAAATTTTGTTGAGCCAACTCTAGTTCATCACACTCAAAATGAAGAACCCCAATGTTGTTTAACAATTGAATGGGTACTTCTTCTCTGCTCTTCTTCAGAAGATACTTTGGCATCTTAAGAGAATCTAAGGTTGCACTGGGGTCTGACGATATTAATAACTCACCCATCTTGATAAATGCATGGGAATCATGTGGATCTATGCGAGTTTCCTTTCTTAAAATTTCCAAAGCCTTCTCTGTCTTCCCTTGCTAAGCATATATATGGCCTACAACTTTTAAGCTCTCATAGTTCTCATGGTGGACCTCCAAAACCTTTTCAAAATTTGAGAGAGAACTCTTAAGATCTCCCAACTTCAACTGAACCTGTCCACAAAATCTTGTGGCCTATGGATTTCCTTGACTGATGCCATGTAGTAGTGGCCAGTTGTGTCATAATCACCTTTACTATGATAAGATCGTGCAAGATTATAATATGAATGAGATTTCATGAGAGGGTGGTCAATTGAAACAAGAGCTATCTCATTCAACTATTCCACAAGAAAATGTTTCCTTGTGAAGAAAAAATGGTTTGCTAAATGATTCAATACCATTGCACAATACAGGTATAATTCAAAGGCTCTATGCATCTTTTCCATTCCTTCATGAACACTACCTTTTTCACTAACTATGAGAATCCTACAATTAAAAAGTGCACAAAACTAACCACAAAGATTTTTCCACATTTCAAATAGCAAAATTTCCAAAAAAAATGCAAATAAAATCACATTGATTTTCATGCCAAAAAAAAAACCATGAGACCATAGCTTGTTGCTTACTATTATGCTTTGAAAAAAAAATTTCCAATCATCCATAGCTTTTTTGAAATCACTTGTTTTAGGATTTTAGCCATAGTAGCAAGGAAGTGAACTGTTTGATAAAATGCTTTGGTAGACATGTATGAAAAATGTGGTAGCATAGAAAAGGTAATGAAATTTGGAAAAAATGCCTCAAAGAAATGTGTTCTCATGGTGATGGAATGTCATGATGAATTCCATGACAAGCAAATTGTTATGGATTGTCATGGAATTCCATCACCATGAGACTGGACATTTCTTTGAGGCATTTTTTCAACCAATTTGCTGCCTTGTCTATGATATTGCTTACTATTATGCTTTGATAGATTTTTTCCAAGCATCTTTAGCTTGTTTGAAAGAACTTGTTTTAGTCTTTTAGCCATAGAAACAAGGCAATGAACTGTTTGATAAAATGCTTTGGTAGACATGTATGAAAAATGTGGTAGCATAGACAAGGTAGTGAACTTTTTGAAAAACTGCCTCAAATAAATGTGGTCTCATGGAATTCCATGACAAAAAAATTAGTTGCTCCTAGTTATTAGTTATGCAATGTGAAGTAATTACATCACTTCTTAGGTTGACTTTGTAAAAACTATATTGTAATTAAAATTGTCATCTATCAGCATCTAGTTATTAGTTATGCAATGTAAAGTAATGCTTTGAGTTTGAAAGATGTGCAATGCAATGTAATCAGTAATTTGAATATAAACTAAAAAAATCTATTTTTTACAATTCATTAGTTAAACTCTCTATTTTATTTTCTCTCTATAACTCTATTACTATGGAAATGCCTTTCAATTAAAAAAAAATAGCTTTTGCCTCTTATTCAACATTTTTTAACATTTTGTCATCTATCAACATCTAGTTATTAGTTATGCAATGTGAAGTAATGCTTTGAGTTTGAAAGATGTGCAATGCAATGTAATCAACAATTTGAATATAATCTACAAAAATCTATTTTTTACAATTCATTAGTTAAACTCTCTATTTTATGTGTTCTCTATAACTCTATTGCTATGGAAATGCATCTCAATTAAAAAAATAGTTTTTGTCTCTTAGTATACAATTTTTTGTTACTATGTGTAGAACATTACATATGTATCAATGTCAAAGGTTGAGTAGGGATCAATATGATGCATTTGATGAGAGAATAGCCGATGAGAGAGACATGGAAAAATATCCATGTCCATGTAATGGTTGTCTTGGTGGAAAGGTGAAAAAAAGAAGTTAGATTTATCGGCATATGATAAGATATGGGTATAGTGGTATAAGCCCTTGGAATGTCAATTATTATGAAGATATGATAGAATGCAGGGTGTGAGAGATGAAGAGGCAACAAACATAGATGAAGTGGCACCAAACATAGATTAAGAGGAAGCAATGTTAGACAGAGGGTTTGAAGTTGATAGAATGTTGAATGAGGGTCTAAATGATGATTGGGACAAGTTGATGGAGGATGCTTCAAAGCCTATGTATGCTAATTGTAGGCTAAGTCGTTTGACAACAATCCTTCAAATTCTTAACTTGCAAGTGGTGTTTGGTTGGACAAATGAGAGTGCAGATCAGTTATTAGCATTATTAAGTTCGTTGTTACCACCTAACTCCACATTGCCAAAAAATGAAGTCAATGTAGAAAGGAAATCACTAAGCTAGGCTTAGGGCATGAAAACATCCACACATGTGTGAATGGTTGTGTATTATTTTGCAAGAATCTTGCAAGTGAGAGTGAATACTTGAAATGTCATGAAGCGAGGTATAGATAAGGGTTTAAATCAATTGTGGTTCCTAGAAAGGTTCTTCACCACTTTTCGGTAATCCCACGATTACTCTGAATGTATAGGTGCAAAGACATTGCTTCACTTATACAATGGCATGCCCAAAATAAGAACACTAATGGAAAACAATGACATGTGCCTGATTCTAAGACATGGATGGAATTTAATAATAGATGGCTTGATTTTTCTCAAGATCCTCATAATATAAGGTTGGGTTTGGCTCTAGATGGGGTGAACCTATTCTTAGATCAAAGTACTAAATGGTCAACTTGGCCAGTGTTTTTAATAAATTATTACTTGCCTCCATGGTTAGCAACTAAACCATTTTTCATAATGTTATCATTGATTATACCAGGAAAGAAAAGTGTGAATTCAAATACAATTGATGCTTACCTAGAGCCATTATATGATGAGCTAATAGAATTGTGGAAAGAAATTGAAGCGATTCAATCTTTAAGGGATGGTCATTCAATCAAATTCACTTTAAGAGCTTCCTTATTGTTTACAACTCATGATCTTCCTACATATGGCACATTGTCTGGTCTTAGTGTTCATAGATACCATGGATGTCTTGCTTGTAACTTTAAGTATTTTGTGAGGCACTCAAGAAGTTTGTGTAAGTGTATTTATTGTTGACATCATGCTTACCTTAAAATGGATAATCCATATCACCAACAAAAAGCATGGTTCAATGGTTAGGAAGAGAATCGTGAAACACCATTGCTAATAATAGGTGATTACATTGTTGAGAATGGATAAAAAATAATGTCATTTATTGAAAATGATGGGATTGTTGGTAGTAGATATCATCCATGTAATGAAAGTGGTGTAAAAAGGTTGTGCATATTCTATAGGTTGTCATACTTTAAGGATATAGTCATTAGGCATACTGTTGACTTTATGCATATTGAGAAAAATATAGCCTATGCTATTATAGAAACTCTTTTTGGTGCTTTTGATACTATTTCATCACGTGAAGACTTTCAAAAACCAAAGATTTGTTGAAATATTTGGGTTGAAAAATATGATGATGAAAAATATAGAAAACCTAGTGCTCCTTATGTTTGGACAAAGGAACAACGTGCACAATTCTTACAGTTGATGTCTCAAACTTGCTTTCCCACTGGATATGTAAGTAGTAGTATTAGAAGCCAAACTGATATTAATGGATTAAGAGGCCTCAAGACCCATGACTATCATGTCATAATGGAGAATATTTTACCTATTGTGGTAAATATATTAAGTTTGGAAAAGGGCCAAAGATTGGTAGTTATAAGGTTGGGCATAATATTAAAGAGAATGAGTTTACATGTATTAGACCCTTCGAACTTTGATAGTTTGAGGTAGGAGGTTATTGAAGTCCTTTGTCTATTGGAACGGGAATTTCCACCAACAATCTTTAACATTTCTATGCATTTTTT
Source organism: Sequoia sempervirens (assembly GCA_007258455.2). Classification (NCBI taxonomy): domain Eukaryota; kingdom Viridiplantae; phylum Streptophyta; class Pinopsida; order Cupressales; family Cupressaceae; genus Sequoia; species Sequoia sempervirens. Next base: position 70,414 of record VDFB02326148.1, read on the forward strand.
GATACATCTACAATATGAACTAAAGCATTGTCACCCAATAAGAATAAGATGGATGTATCCTATAGAATGATATATGAAGGTTTTGAAAATAATTTTTCATACTAGGGTGAAACCAGAAGGAAACATGTCTAAGGGATATTCAATACAAGAGGCCATTGGATTTTGCACAAAATATATGAAGGATTTTAAAAATGTCAATTGGTGTGTATGGGACGATGATGAAGAAGAGATAGTTGCAGGTGAAGTATTAGAAGGAAATGGATGTCGCTTCAAGCTATCACATCAAGAAAGAAGTGTGATACATTCCTATATTCTTCAAAACACATCTTCGTTCAATAAGTGGTGCAGGTAAAAAAAAATTACACAATAATTTATTTACTCAATTACATTTACACATTTATATTATCAATCTTACTATTTGTACGTTAATATTCTATGTATAAAATATGAAGAAGACAATCAAGTTTGGATGCAACATCAACCTCAAAATCACATACGTCATGTTGATTTGATTGGAGGTGATTCTTTTCCAAAATTTGAAGAATGGATTGCTAATGCAATCAGTGATGCAAAAGAAGAAGGTCAAGATATAACAATGGAGGAAAGTGATCTTTCACAATCTCCACATTTATGGGCTACGTGTTTTAGTGGAATGTGGGCCTATGGTAGTCATTTAAGAGTGGAAGAAAAAGACAAAGGAAAGATAAATTGTGATTGTGATGTTAGTGCTCAATTTCTTCACAAAACTAAGAAGAAAGTTTATGTTGGATTCATCCAATAAATTATTCTAGTGAACTATGGCAAAAATAGTCCTATATTATTAAAATGTAAGTTGATCTAACCATTTGTAGTACAATTTGATGAGTATGGATTTGTACACACAAATATAAGATAATTTTTATCAGAGACGAATGAGTTGTATGTTTCCCCTTTTCAAATTAACCAATCATTTCTAATTGATTATGTAAGAAGCCCAAGATGGTCGTATGTCATTCAAACAAAGTCTCATTCAAAACCAAAATTCATGGAAGCTGTTGATATAATGCCTAATGGGAAATATGTTAATTTACAAGAAACATTCGAAGAAGTGGATGAAGATGATGATGGAGTGTTTGAAGAAGACATTTTGATTACCAATGAAGAGATTGGGAGAGAGAATGCATTGCATGTTACAGATAAGGATGAGGAAGAAAATCAAGCAAATGTAGACATGAATGATTAGGATTTTGATCTTGCTGGCAATGCAGATGATTATGATGATTTTTTGTCACCTAAACTTTGGTTATATGTATGGTGTAATTTATTATTGAATGTAATAAAGATCTAAGTATAGGCATGCTTATTCGTTGTTATTTTACTAATACATTTCTGAATATAATCATCATTATTCTGTTGGTACATTGTATACAAAACTTGAGATGTTCACTATTGATTTGAAGTGCATTTAAAGTTAGGTTCAATCATTCTTCTTAGTTTTCTTACTTTGGTTGAAAATATGAAATTAATTTTGTTTAGTTAGAATATAATTTCTTGTATGTCCTATATGTTTTCTAGATGTAAACACATAATGACCATTTGTGATTTAATAATACATATAGATATCTTAACATTAGGTGAACTAAGCCTCCCCATTACAAACAAAGAAATGATCTCTTAGGTCTGATTGACAATGAAAACTAAAAATGAGAGACTGCAAAATTAGAAAATTGTTTAATCTTTTCAATAAAATGATATCTAAAGTACTGCATTCATAAAAAATCCAATATTGCACTACCATAACAATCAATAGAGGTATGTGCGGGATGGCGAGATAGATAGGTCAATGTAAAAATGCTTACCGCAATACCGCGGAAACCAAATATGAATACCACGAGGTGGCAGTGAGAACATGTTAACAACTAAAGTAAACCACAGCCCCGCAAGGGGTAAACAATGACATTTCAATATGGCGATGAACAATCACTCAACTGCTAGAATTAACCCATTGTCCCATGGGAATCCAAAGGGGTGTGCACGAGGTGGTAGTACTACTACCACTACCCCGCAGCAGTCTTGAATGATAGAGCGGTATGGCGGTGAATATTCACTCAACTTCTAGAATTAACCTGTCGTCTTGCGAGAGTCCAAAGGGTTGTACGCGGGGTGGTGGTACTGCTAACAGTACCCCGCAATGGTCTTGAAATGACATAGCGGTATTTTGGTACAAGTTGTCAAAGCATTAAATGATTACACCATTCAATTTCCCAAGATCAACTACATGTATTCAAACTCAAAATATGGGTAGATTCTGAAATATTTTGCACAAATTTACATTAATAGTGAGGTGATTGAGCTCAACAAAAATAGTACTTGGGACTCAATGAAATTTTGGCAATCATTCACACAGCTCAACATACTAAAGGCAAGGGAGTTCAAGCGAGAAAACTCTGTAGCTATTATTTCACTGGGTAAGTTCATAGAAACCCTCTATAGCAAGTGTATAAGAACTGAATTTGCTTCTACAAGTAGACACTAAAGAAAATAAGTAGGAGTAAATTCTTCATCATGCCACCCAAAAGGAGTCAACTTGCGAGTAAAAAGGAAGAGTCCACAATTTCTAAATCAAAGAAGAGGTCCCTACAACAATCCATTTTAGATGTGTTACCTAATTCTATAGACAAAGGATCCAAAAAGGTGTTTAAAGATACAACCCATGGATGTAGAAACCTAATTATCCCTATCTCAGGGTGGGATCTGTTTTGGTACTTCTATGAAAAAATGGATGACAAGATTCAAGTTTTGAATCCTTGGACCTTAGATTTTTCCAAATTGATAGTCCCAAATGTCTTTATGGATGTTGAGTTTATTAAATTATTGGCACAATATTATCACCCGACTACCTAGACTATAAGAATGCCAGATGGTTCACCATTAGTGGTGCTAACTAAAGAAGCAATTATAGAGTGTTTTATGTTAAACAAGCAAGATATCACTAAGATCGACTTGGACAGAAGTGAGGAGGATTATAGGAGATTGAGAAAAACCTACAGGAGTAATGAACTTCCTTTACACATGAAAACGGGTGTAAACAATAGGAGGATATCTATCTCCCCCTCCCAAATTGAGCCATTTGCCATAGAAGACTTCCAAGTATATTTCAAAAGAACTTATTTTGTTTTGTGCCAAGTTCTTGGAATAGATGTTGAAGAGAGGATGCCAACCTATCTCATGATGATGGCAATGAAGATACAAAATCCTAAAGTCAACATTGAGTATGACTTTGTTGTTAAAATTGAGAAAGGGCTACATGAGGGATTTTTGCAAGTGAGAGAGAACTTAGCTCCCATCACTTTCAAGAAATACTCTTTTCTATTTCATTTAATATTGTACCAAAAAAGAAACAAATGGACTAAAAGAATGTGTTTGGGAATGCCTGATGATGAAGGGAATAGGTTTCCTGTACAAAATTGGTGCTACATCTAGGATAGTAGATGTAAAAATAGTGATTATGTAATATTTCATGATGATTTCATAGTAAATTTCATGGCCGCTCTTGGTCATATTTCACCAAGATTTCCTAATAAAATCATGCAAGTAGTAAGAATTTTAGCATTGAAGCCAAAGTAGGGACATACTCACAATTTCGGTGACTAGTTCTTCTTAGTAGAACATACAATAATAAGGATCTATGGATGTCCTCAAGCCCCACATGTTTTACCTAAATTTGTTTCTATTTGAATTTCATTTTTAGAATTTATGTGGAAAATGTTATGGATGGAGTAGGATGTTATGAAAAGATAGAAAAAGGGGGCATTCCTTCCTAACCTAACTCAATGTGAGGAGCTATTCATAGGGTTTGATACTCTTGAAGAACTACATAATGATTTGAAGATGGGGTATTCATTGAAGTCACAAGGAGAAAGGGTCTTTGATCTTAAAGGGCATATTAATTTTATAAAGTAGACACTTCTCACTAAAGCTGGGATTACCCATGTAATGGATTATGAAGAAGATGTAATAAGAAATTGATTTACACCTGATGAAGTTTTTCAGAGGAAGAGGAAGTGGGAAATCATAAAGAGGATTGACAAGGAGAAGAAGAAAAGGGACACTAGATTCCAAGGATTCTATGTTGAAGAAAGGATCATATCAAAAGGATGAACGTAATAATTGACAACTTTGAAAGATTATATGTTGAACCAAAAAAGAAACCCAAGGGTCAATCTTCAAAACCCTCCAAGTTGCCCATCAAACCAAGTGGTATTGTAATCATAGAACCCCTACCAGGCACTACCATAATACAATCAGAAGCATCCCCTGAGAAACCAATTCCTAAAAGGAAAAAGACACATGGAGTGGCCCCCTTAGTGGCATATGAAATAAGTGAAGGAGTAGGGAATACTAAAGAGGTAGCTGATGTAGTTTTCAATTTTAAAGATGATGAAGTTGATCAACCACCGCCTAATCTTGCAACTAATGCTCACAAACTAGAAGAAAGAGTGGATGTACATGGGCATAATGATCAAGAAGTGCATGATAATGAAAGGGTGATTGTTTCCCTTAGATTTATTGAAGATGATGAATTTATTCAAACTCTCGAGTTTAAGGATTTTTGGTTTAAGATGAAAATGAAAGAATTTGAGAGACTCCAAATTAATAATATGTTCACTAAGGAGTCACAACATTACTATATTATTTCCTAGACTCTTGAAGAACTCGTGATTAATGAAATTACTATTAGCCCCCAAGAAGCAAGAAAATTGGTCTTAGAAAGCAATATACTAATTATTCCTATGATGGAGTTAAAAATATATATTCTTACGAGATCAAGTAAGAATCCAAGAAGATCCCATGTTGGTTTTTGAATTCAATTCAGATGAGGGAATGAGTGGCACAGGTTACAATCCAAGACTTGAAACCCTAGCCTTTTGGACAAAGCAAAAAAGAATAGAAAAACAAAGATTGCTTGATGTTGTAAAAGAAATGAGACAGACTGCCATGGTAAAGACACTTCAAGACACATCAGCATTGGAGGCAACTACTATGAAAATGCACTCAACAATGTTTACTAGGGATGCGGTTAAAGTTGTAGAGCTTAGATTGGCAGAATATGAGAAAGGATAGATTGATCTGAATGATAAAGTGAATAGGTTATTCATAGAAAATGTGAAATTGAAAGAGAAGTTGAAGGGAGTCGGTCCTTCCCAAAACACATAATTAATAGTATACCAGTCCCCTACCATCTAGAATGATACGGGTGCAATCACTATTGAACAAGTAAATGTGCTAAAACAAGAAAGTGAGAAGTTGAAAAAGACTAATGAACAAAGGAAAGAGAAAAGAGAGAAACCCTCAGGGTATTGGAACAAATCTTAAAGCATAGGGTTAAACTAATTGTGGAAAATTTGGGAAACGTGTACATGAATGTTATGTCTCCTTGTCACAAGCAGTTGATCAGATAAAGTCCCATGTACTTATATTGGACCCCTTATTCAAGAAATGGAAAGCTATACATCACACCTTAATGACTTTATGCAGAATTTTACAAAGTATTGAGGCCCCCAAAACTTTAAATCCTATTGAGAAAATGGTCTGAATGGTCACAGATGAATTTCAATACATGTTTGCAAAAGACCAAAAGATCAAGGCAAGAATGGATTCATTTCACACACTAAAGTAGTGGTTCGTGCCTATGATACTAAGGGATGATGATCAAATGAAAGGCTCTAAGGATTGGATAGATGAGTTTAGAAAAATTGTTCCCAACTGCCTCACTAATTTACAGAAGGATGGTGACATAAATATTCACTGCCTCAATTTAACCTTGGATGGAATAATTGCACTAGATGTTGGATACTCAAAATTCATCATGGATAGCAAAGGGTTATTAGACATCATATGGAAGAGTCACTTGGCCAACACAAAAATCCAAGAGTAAAAATGGCCTCATGATTACACAATGTACCAATGGGAGTAGACATATCTAGCTCCCCCAAAAGAATAGGCCTTGTAGTGAAGTACCAAGCCTTGCAAATACTATCATGGAGAGATGACCTTGCCAGATATGAATGATCACGGGTACCTTACGATGAGTAATGGAATTTTGTATCTTGCAAGTGCTTTGGACTCCAACATCTAATAAACTCTCTTCACTTCTCATCTTTCATTGCTTTTATGTAATCCTATGTAAACAATGATAATTAAGACTTTTTTATTTATGTTAAAAGTGGGTAATTGAAAAGACACTTGTTGACATGTCAGTTAGGGAATTTTTTTGAAATGTATTGTAAGATATTTTTGAAGATCAATATAATGAAGTTATAATTGGTGGTCGAATTCTAGTTTAAATTATTTGTTGAAGTGAATTAATCAATGTTATCTTGATGTCTCCAGTTTGATCTTTCCTTGTTATTTAAATCAATATATCAAGGGTATATCTGGTTTATCAAAACACGTTTGTTATCAAACAATTCATTTTGTACTACATTTTGTTGAGAAGTTGTTGAGAAGATATGGCATTGTTTTCATTGATGTCAAAACTTGGGATCCGGAAGGTTGTGCTCTCAATGATATACAAAAGTGATCTATCCTGTCATGTGATATGATGTTGTGTAGTATGGATATTATCCTTAATCTGGATATGACAATACTCCTTTTTGGGATACCCGTGAAAGTCAATTAATAAAAAATAATGAAGACTAATCTTTTGATGTTGGTTGTTGTGCTCAAAGCTTATTCTGGGTATCCTTTCTATCTGGACACTCATGTAGCATGTTACAAGTTTGGTATGTCTAACTGCATTCCTCCGGTTGATACTGAAATTGATGGAGATCAAGACCTGGTCTTGGTTATGGCATTCTCATTAGCTCTAAAATATATCTCATGTAATTCAAAGTTCACTATCTTTTAATAATTATGCTTATCTTATGTATGACCTATTTATGGGTCTTGTGGTAACGTGGTAAGGAGATATTTTTGTGCGACCTATTCTTTGGGTTCGATGCTAGTGTGCCAAGCCTTATTGGATATTTCAAGGTTGTTATTCAAGCCAACATGTTTTGCTAGGTTGACTTTTTTTGTTCAATGGGTACATATATATTGAACATCTCTTTGGTTCCGAACAAGAAGAGTAGTGTGTGTGAACAGAGAAAAAGGGTGTGAAGGATTATGCGATAAGAAACAGAGAAGAGAGTGGAAGGAAAATTTCAGGAAGAAGTAATCAGTAGTGCAGAGGTTGTGCAAGGAAAGTGGGCAGAAGATTCTTGACCAGATTTACTGTAGACAAATATTGTGCTCTAAACCAGAACTGACTTCATGCATATGTAGATGCAGCTTCATCAATTCATGTTTTGTCTATGAGACTATTTTGTAATCAAATTTTTTTGTATTAGTTGGGCAATGAGCCCACCAGCAGTGAGCATTTTGGTAGTGAGCCATTGTAAAAATCACCTTAACCGGTGTTCTATAATTGAGAATTAGCATTCTCCCTGGTTTTTCCCATCTTGGGTTTCCAAGTAAATTTTGGTGTTCATTGCGCATGGTGTTTTTATGTGCTTTCATGTTCATATCTATTTTATTTGATTGATTTAAGATTGCTCTGGATTAATTAAAGTCAAGAAAATTGTTTTATGATAACTGATTCACCCCCCCTCTCAGTTATCTGGATTTTTCAACAATTGGTATTAGAGCCTAGTCCCTTGCAGATAGAGCTTAACCACTTGAGGGAGATCTTGGCAGTTTGACAAGATGGCAGGAGACTATTACTTTGATGAAGAATTGAAGACATTGTTAGATGGCATGGAAAGCATAGAATCTAAAAATGAAGAATTGAAAGAAAACATCAAGGAGGAAAATACTTGTATCTCAAAGCTAAGGACGCAAATCCAAAAATTCAAAGCAAGAGACATAGAGAGGTCAGTAAGGAGAGTCAAAGGAAAGTGTTGTGAATCTAAAGCTATGGTTGGATGAATGCAAGAATATTGAAGAAAATCTTAAAGATACCATCAAACAAAAAATGGAAGAATGGAAGAAGACTGAAGAAATTCTCAAAGATACCATCAAACAGAAATTAGAAGAAAACGAGAAGTTAGATCAAGAGTTAAGAAGGCTGAAATTAGAAGCAAGAGTATGTGAAAGTAGCATGATTCTGGATCAACTCTTGTCCCTACAGAAATCTCCCAAGGATAAGGAAGGACTTGGCTTCTTAGGTGAAAGATCAAATCTAAATACTAAGGGTAAAGACAAAGTAGTTGAAGTTGAAGTGAGATCTGTTGTAACAAGCAAGGTTCAGAACTCTAGAACACCTACAAAAAGACCTCTGGTCAAGCAACCAGATTCTCAAAGGTACTTATCGTTTAATGGTCACTATTTTCTATGAAAAAATTTTGGACATAAGGCTTTAAATTGTAGAAGCAAGAAGGAACCGAGTACTCAATACTTTAACTGTCACAAATTTGGTCACAAAGCAAGTCATTACATAAGTCAATTATCTAATCCGACTAGAAGGAATGGAATGAATAATCTCTTTCATGGTAATTTCCATTTATGCCATAATTATGGTCACAAATCTAATCAGTGTAGATCTAGGGTTCACTCAGTTAAGTCAGGACAAAGATGTTACAAGTGCATTCAATCCAGACATTATGCTAACATATACAAATATGCTGCTCCGAAAAAATATGAAAATAAAAAGAAGGCTACATAATTAGATGAATCTAAGAAGACCATCATGGTTTGGAAGAAAAAGGAAACGATTGTGGAGAGATCTTCTATGGTACCAGACCTCGGTACAAGATCTTCCGAATTTGAGCCAACTGCCTTGGCTTAAGGGGAGTTTTGCAATACATATCATGTAGGTTCCCCCTCTCTGAAGTAATATTGATGTGATTTTGGCATGACTAAGTTTGATCTAATTGGTGATGTATGATGAAGCTTAATCTGGTTGATTGAAAAGTGAAGTACAATTGATGGCATCATCGATGTAAGTTCTTGGCAGTGAAATCATCATAAGCAATTAAGGATAAAAGGTGGAGTTTCAAATCATTTCTCACAATTTGCAAAGGAGTTAGAGGTTGTCATTGGTGGTTCCCCTCCTGAACCTAAAAGAAGGAAAATTAACACAAAGTATGTCATCACTATCCCAGAAGAGAAGAGAAGGAAGAAGAGTCTCTACCTAGATTTGACTCTTTTGATCTAGATGAATTTCATTCGGTGTTGGATAAGGGTGATATGAAAAAAATTGGTGAAATGTGGTATGCCTGCTCTCTAGTCAGTAGGCCTAGAATTGAAGATGCCTTAGTTGATTATCTGCTAAAAAAGGGTACTACCATTTCTATTGTTTCTGACTCATTACCGAATGATCTGGTAGAAGTTGTTGAAGAAAGGTTTTTGTAGGAAGGATCTAAAGGACATAAGATCCAAGCTATGATTGAGAGAAGGTGTGTCAAATCCAAAAAAAGGTTATCCAAACACATTGGTGAGACAAGAGAATGCATTAAGGAGATGTCTAACATCTACAAGTATTGTCTCCAGTGGCCTACTGTTGTTGAAAACTTTAGAAGCAGAATTGAAGCTACTGAATCTGAATTGAATGATATTGGGAAGTGTTTTGACTTCTTCAAAGATAAAGATGGAAAAAAAAAGAATAAGAGTTGGTGAGTTGCAAGCTAAGTTATTTTCTACTCAGAGACAGAGAGAAGATTTGGTTAAAACTTTCTAGTTGGTCAAAGAAATTGTTGAGGTCTAGTTGGATCATCTCTCCGAGATACTCTCTGATGTAGAGGATTGTGAACTACAGTGTTTGTCTTTGGGCTGGTCATCGTCATTTAAGCTCTTGGCTCTATTGGATAGTATGTGTGCCAAAATGGTTTATGTTGTACAAGCTTGGAAAAGGATTCTTCCAACTGTGAGAGAAAGGTACAAGAACAAAAATTCATGTGAAAAGTGTTATTTTTACTTGATTTCCTGAATGTTCTTATTTGGCCCTTTTCCTTTGATGGCAAAAAGGGGAAAAAATGAAGAGAAAAAAAAGAAAAAAAAAAGAGGAATTGAATTGCTTGACAAAGGGGGAGTGATTGGAGTCTTTTGTTTGTAGTTTTTGAGTTTTGATATTTTTCCATCAATGCCAAAGAGGGAGATTGTTGAGAAGTTGTTGAGAAGATTTGGCATTGTTGTCATTGATGTCAAAACTTGGGATCTAGAAGGTTGTGCTTTGGATGATATACAAAAATGATATATCCTGTCGTGTGCTATGATGTTGTGCAGTATGGGTGTTATCCTTAATCCGGATATGGCAGTACTCCTTTTTGGGACACTCGTGAAAGTCAGTTAATGAAAAATAATGAAGACTAATCTTTTGATGTTGGATGATGTGCTCAAAGGTTATTCTAGGTATCCTTGTTATCCAGACATTCATGTAGCATGTTACAAGTTTGGGTATGTCTAATTGCATTCCTCTGGTTGATATTGAAATTGATGGAGATCAAGACCTGATCTTGGTTGTGGCATTCCCATCGGCTCCAAAATATATCTCATGTAATTCAAAGTTCGCTATCTTTTAATAATTATGCTTATCTTATGTATGACCTATTTATGGGTCATGTGGTAGCGTGGTAAGGAGATATTTTTGTGCGACCTATCCTTTGGGTCTGGTGCTAGCGTGCCAAGCCTTATTGAATATTTGAAGGTTGTTCTTCAAGCTGACATGTTTTGCTAGGTTGACTTTTTTTGTTCTATGGGTACATATATATTGAACATCTATTTGGTTCCAAACAAGAAGAGTAGTGTGTGTGAACAAAGAAAAAAGGTGCGAAGGATTATGCGATAAGAAACAGAGAAGGAAGCAGAAGGAAATTTTGAAGAAGAAGTAATCAGTAGTGCAGATGTTGTGCAAGGAAAGTGGGTAGAAGATTCTTGACCGGATTTACTGCAGACAGATATTGTGCTCTAAACCGAAACTGACTTCATGCATATGTAGATGCAGCTTCATCAATTCATGTTTTGTCAGTGAGACTATTTTGTAATCAAATGTTTTTGTATTAGTGGGGTAATGAGCCTTACCTGTAGTGAGCATTTTGGCAGTGAGCCCTTGTAAAAATCACCTTAACTGGTGTTCTATAATTGAGAATTAGCATTCTCCGTGGTTTTTCCCATCTTGGGGTTTCCACGTAAATTCTGGTGTTCATTGTGCATGGTGTTGTTATGTGCTTTCATGCTCATATCTATTTTATTTGATTGATTTAAGATTGCTCTAGATTAATTAAAGTCAAGAAAATTGTTTTATGATAACTGATTCACCCCCCTTAGTTATCTGGACTGTTCAACACATTTTGGTGTCAAATCTTTGGTAATTATGGTTAGTTTCATTACATTCAAATTCTAAATTTCGGGAAATTATATACAATAAATAGATCGATGGTTGTTTGGATAGTGAAATTAGCTCTCTTAGAAATTAATTGAAATATCTTGTCTTGAAATATCTAGAAGGATTATTTTAATTAAAGAGGATTTTGTGGTTATTTTTGTAACAATGATTAACAATGATTTTACAGTATAGCTAGCTTTTTATTTTCATTCAAGATACAAGTCATGATCAATGTCAAGAACATACCAAGAAGATCGTACTCTACTTCAAACCCTCAACCTCACTTAGTTTAGTCTACTTACATGGGGATATTAAGGAAGTTGCTAAAAAATCAATATATATCATTTGTTGTTTGTGAAGGAGAATCTTGTGAGATCCAATATGGCAGTGAATCAATACTCGTTTCTTAAGTAAAGATGATGTCGCAGTTGGGAAACTTTTTGTGAAACATCAACTTAGTAATTTTTGGATGTTAAAGCTTTGGATATCAAAGATCTTTTCTCATCAACTTAATTTGGAATTTATGTATAAATGGATTCTTTCATGGTGTAGGTCTTTACTAAGACAACACATGAACCAGGGTTGACATTTTTGTTGTCCAATTCTGATGGCATTCTTGGGCTTGGTTTCCAAGAAATTTTTGTTGATAATGTTGTTCCAGTCTGGTTAGTGCTGATAGCCTTCATTCTATATTCTGAGTGTATCACCTTTCTTAAATTTTGAACAAGGTTCTGAAATCAAGGGTTCAATATGCATATTTCAAACCTATGTTGAACACTTTGTTTAAGGCATTTGTTGACAAGGTTACAAATTTTTAATTGATTTATCTTTTTGTTGTGTTTGGACTTTCTTTTGTAAACTTGCAATATACAATGCACTTTTATTCTTTTTGAATTGAGACTAATATTAATTTTATTGGTTGTATTGAGGCACAACTTCATTCATGGTGGAAAAGGCAACACCTTGTTGCTCATAGCATATGACACATTGCATATAAAGGAGGAAAGATTCTAGTTGGGTTATTGTTGATTACATTGAAGGAGAGAGCTTCATATATGGGACACGATCAACATTCTCCTTGGATTCTACACATTACAACTTGCTCCAAGAAGATTTCCCACATTGTAGAAGTTTTAAGAGGTGAAAGGGGCATGTGCTCGCATTGAAGGGCTTCAAGCATGCATTTCTATCATTGAAGAATTTTTTTGGAGAAGTTTCTTTCTTGCAGTCATTTCTATGCAATATTGTAACTCATATTTTCAATCTTGTGACTAAAAATAACAATTGTAATGCTCTATTTCTAAGTTGTAACTAGAACACCTTTATGTTATTAGTAAAGTTCACCAATTTTTCCTTCTCAATGGCTTTCTTATTGTGTGCAATTGATGATTGATGTGTATTTTTTGTTTTATGCTTAAATCCTCAAATATCAGTCAATTTAAATGGCTAAATATACTACTAATTGACATCAATTAATAATTAAATTGACTAAATATACTACCAATTGACATAAATCAGTGAAGAATGAATAAATATGACTAGATATATGACCAGTGAAATTAGTGAATAAAAATGACTAAATATACTACCAAATTGATTAAAATAAACTAAATACACTACCAATGCACATAAATCAATGAATAAAAATGACTAAATAAGTGGCTAGTTAACAAAAATCAATGACTAAATATATCAGTGAATAAAAATGACTAAATAAGGGACCAAGCCTCAATTTTTAAATATCGCCACTGGGAACCGCTGTTTTGGGAACATCTTTCAAGCCAAGTTTGCTGCCCAAGCTAAGTTGAATAGCATTACGAGGGTAATCAGAGATAATGGTGTGACTGCTCTTTTACTTCAGGAGGAAGCCAGGGCATTGAGAGTATTGGAGGAGTGTGAATTACGAGAAGAGATCTATTGGAAACAGAAGGCACGAATTGAATGGCTTTAGGAGGGAGATAAGAATACTGCCTTCTTCTTCAACTCAGTCAAAGCCAGGCGACATGGGAACTCAATTTCTGTTCTGGTAAAAGACTCTGGTGAGCCTCTTTCCTCTTTTAAGGATATTTCGTGTGAAGCAGTGCAGTATTTTGATTCTTTATTCAGGGAGGAGCCCCAGGGGGCTCCTAATGAGGAGGCTCAAGTTTTGTCTTGCATCCCTTCTTTGGTCACCATGGAGATGAATGAGTCTCTTATGTGTGATATCTCGATGGATGAGCTAGAGAGAACGGTGTTCCAAATGAAGAAAGGGAAGGCCCCTGGTCCTAATGGCTTTCCGGTGGAGTTCTTTCAAGATTTCTGGGATATTATCAAGCTTGATTTATTGGCGGTAGTCCAGGAATCTCAGAGGAACAAGCAGATGTTACGGGCTCTCAACTCTACCTTTTTGGCTCTTATCCCCAAATGTGAGGGGGCAGATAGGCTCAGTCAATTTAGGCCCATTTCTCTTTGTAATGTGATCTATAAAATTATCTCTAAAATAATTGCGGACAGGCTGAAAAATTGGCTCAAAGTTTTGATCTCTGAGGAGTAGAGTGGTTTTGTGGCAGGCAGACAAATTTTGGATGGGGTGGTTATAGCTACTGAAACCATCCATTCTATGGCCACTTCCAGGGATAAGGCAATGTTCATCAAGCTGGACATGGCCAAGGCTTATGACAGAGTTCGTTGGTCCTTTCTTCAAAAGATCCTTGGGGCTTTTGGTTTTGGGGATGAGTGGATCCAATGGGTCATGAGTTGTGTTACTTCAGTATCCTTCTCTGTTCTGATTAATGGTGAACCCTCAAAGTTGTTTTGTGCTTCCCGAGGTCTACGTCAGGGCGACCCGGTTTCTCCTTATCTGTTCTTGCTCTTGGCTGAAGGTCTTGGCCGGTTGTTGAAAAAGAATGTTGAGATGGGTTTCGTTCAGGGGTGGCGATGGGGAGGTAATATTCCCCCACAGTCTCATTTGCAGTTTGTGGATGATACTGCGCTGATGGGTATGGCTACTATCAGGGAGGCTACACATTTGTGTGCTGTGCTGGATGTTTATCTTCTTGCCTCGGGTCAACGAATTAATGAAGATAAGTCCTCAATCTTTTTCTTCAATACTCCTGGTCCTATCCAGCGGAGGATTGCTAATATCTTAAGGTTTCAGGTTGGCTCCCTTCCTCTGACCTATCTTGGTATTCCTATCTCTGTCAAAAGGATGCCCAGGGACTCTTGGCAGAGTATTTTGGATAAGTTTCAGACAAAAGTTAACCATTGGACCCACAGGTGGTTGTCCTTTGCTGGAAGGGTTCAACTGATCAAATTGTGGTTCAAGCTCTCCCCATTTATAGATGTATGCTCCAAGTGGCCCCGGTTGGTTTTGTTCAAGATCTTGATGCTTTAATTAGACAGTTCCTTTGGGCTGGTAATTTATCATCCTCCAAATGGAGTCTGGTTAGATGGGAAATTGTTTGTAGCCCGAAGCATTGTGGCGGGCTTGGATTGAGGTAGTCATCTTTGTCTGGGATAGCGCTTGCTGCTAAACTGTTTTGGAGGTGGTGTGTGGAGCAGGGTCAGACTTGGGCCAGGATTTTATCCCACAAATATCTTCCGGGGATCCCTCAGATGGATATTCCCCGCTATCCTTTGGTGGGGAAAGGTTCGGTGATTTGGGATACACTCAAGAAAGGGGCAGCTCTCGTCAAGGATGGGTTGTTTTGGATTTGCAAAAGTGGGCTGGAGGCTCACTTTTGGTTGGATTCTTGGGACGGTTTTCCCCCTATTGTGTCCCAGTTTCCTCATCTGTTGCCCCTTTGTCACAGATTCTCTACAGTTGGTTGGGTTAGGGTGAGTGATTTTAAGTCAATGTCTGCCCATGGCCAGTTGAGGGTGGCTAGGTGGAAGAATCATGAGGAGTGGCCTGTGGTTGGGATGGAGGAGGAGTGTGCGGAATTGCAACGTATCCTTTCTAGCAGGAGTTGTAGCTCCCTCCCGGATGGAGATGTTTTATCTTGGTCCCCCAACCCTAAGGGTGTTTATACTATTGCCTCTGGCTATCAGGTTCTCTTATCTCACAAGTTGGACAGGGTGGAGGTTCGTTGGTGGCAGAGAGTTTGGGATAAGTTTTCTTGGCCAAAGTGCAATTGCTTCATTTGGACTTTGGCATGGAAGAAGTGCTTGACTTGGGACAATATTCAGAAGCGGGGATTTCAGGGCCCTTCTAGGTGTGTTTTGTGTGGGAATGGGGAGGAGGATTCTGCTCATTTGTTTTTCCGTTGCTCTTTCTCCTTGAGGCTGTGGCATTTTTGGTGGGAGGCTTGGAAAAGCCCTTGTGTTCATGCTTCCTCTTTGGTGGATTTCTGGAATAGTCTTGGCAGACCTCCCGCGATGGCAACCTTCTTACAGGACGTGTGGTATGTTGGGCCTACCTTCATTCTTTGGCAAATTTGGATGGAGCGGAATCGTAGAATCTTTCGGGGTGAAAAGATGGTCATCCAACAGATTTGGCAGAGGATTATGGGTATGATTCGGGAGACGGTGGAAGCGAAGAGTGAGGTGGTGTATCCCTTGGAGAAAGAGGATGCTGAGAAGGTGGAGAGACTGGGACTTCAGGAGATGTCCTCGGCTTCGGCTTGTGTTCGAAGGGGAAGGCGGGCCAGGAAGAAAGTGATGAGAACAGGTAAGTGGCTTCCCCCTCCTGTTGGGGTTCTAAAGATTAATACTGATGGCTCCTCTAGGGGAAATCCGGGGCCTGCAGGAATTGGGGGGGTTGGTAGGGATTCTTCAGGGACAGTGGTTTTCTTCTTCTCTGTCTTTGAAGGAGTGCAGACTGTTAACCTGATGGAAGGTCTAGCGATCCTTTTCGCTCTAGAACGGGCCTTTGCTTTGGGGTGGAGAAAGGTTATTTGTGAGTCTGACTCACAAGTTTTGGTTAACTTGCTTAATGTTAGGAAGATGGCTGATGTCAGTTGGCAGTTGGCTAGGATGGTTCAGCAGATTCTGCAGATTAGTTCCTTGATGGAAGTGGTGTCTTTTGTCCATATTCCGAGGGAGTGGAATAGGGCTGCTGATTGTTTGGCGAAATGGGCTTCAGAACAGCTTGATGGCTGGAAGATTGAGAGGTGGGAGCAGATTTCCCAGGAGCTCCGTCGTGATCTGGAAACGATTATTGCTGAGGAAAGAGAAGAGACTGATGTTGGATGTTGATTGGCTCTTGTGTTGTTTAGTCATTTTTTTGGTTCCTTGGGGCTTTGGCCTTTTGCTGTGATGTAATGCTTTATTTCTGATCTTCAATAAAGTTTTACCCCTCTTTTATTAAAAAAATATATATATATCAATGAATAAAAAATGACTAAATAAGGACTAGGATTACAACAATCAATGACTAAATCAACGACTAAATATATCAATGAAAAAAATGACTAAATAAGGACTAGATTACAACAAATCAATGACTAAATATACTACCAACCAATCAATCAAAACAACCACAATAAAATGACTAAAAATGGTTTAGTCATCAGTCTCACACGTTATATATACTAGCAATAAACTACTAATGGTCACATGACCATGTTCAAACATTTATAAGCAGTTTTTAGTAGTTTTCTTAATATTTAATTGTTGTTTTTTAACTAGTGGTTGCAAAGGTTGAGTATATTGCAACATCTTTTTGTACACATGTTTTGTGGATGAGACAAACATTGAAGGATATCAAAGTAGTGTATGGTGAGCCTACATCCATCTTTTGTGATAATACAAGTGCAATTAACATTTCAAAGAATCCAGTGATGCATTCAAGGACAAAACATATATCAATTAGGTATCACTTTCTGAGAGAGAAGGTTATGGAGAATGAGGTGAATCTTGAATATGTACCTACAAAGGATCAAATTGTTGACATATTTACTAAGGTTCTTCCTAAGGATACTTTTGAGTATCTTCGGAAGAAGTTGGGGGTTATTTCCCCTCCTTTGAACTAGATGCATATGGAGATGCATTAGTCTAGTAGATCTATGGATTCATCTCTTTTCTAGACTGATGTTGGTGGATACCTCTCAGGGGGAATAGGTAGTGTCATGTGTTGTCATTGTGCAGAGTTGTTGATTTGGTTGGTTGTACTCCTAAGGGGGAGTATTCAGAGCAAGTATCTTGGTTCATTTTCAAAGGGGAAGAACAATGCAAAATATTTTATTCTTTTCCATTGTTTTCAAAGGGGGGAGAATCATGTGAAAAAGTATATCTACTCAGAAGGAGAAAAGAAGGAAAATTATAAGAAAATGTATTCAGAATTGTTGTGTTGTCTTTGATGGTTTTTCACATCATGTGTTGCCATCAATGACAAAGGGGGAGATTATTGTAAGTATGAAGGTGTTGTCATTGATTTCAACAAGATGTTAACAGGTTGGTGTTGTCATTGATGTCAACTATGTGTTAAGGAAGTTTGTTGCATGATGAAGATGTCAAGGATACTAAGAAAATTGATAAAATAAGGAAATAGGATGTTGTAAAGGTGTTCTGGTTTGTAGAGATGTTCTAGTTTTGTTTCATATTTCTTCTAGGTTGAAGATTTTTTTTTGTGGTTTGGATATGTTGGTTAGAGTTGTTCAAAGTTTCCATATCCAAAATTTGGGTTTCTGGATCATTGGTCAAAGGAATTTGTGTTCACCAGTATGTGAACTAGTTTTGCAGTGTTGTACAAAGGTGTCTTGGAGAAATGTATTTGCTCCACATTTCTCTACAATTTATTTTTAGGACTTGTAGTTTTGAAGGAGAGTTAATGTTGTTGCTCTCTTGTTTGTGTCGAGGATTCATGGTTAGGCATATTAAAAGGTCTTTTGAGTTACATGGATTTGCAGTGTCTAGCAGTATTGTTTGGATAAACAGTATGATTATAATCTTTAGGTGAGATTTGTTGTGAAGGAAGTTGTTAGTTTTCAGGATGATCTTGGATCATTTTCAAGAGAATTTTATTGTCTGGAATTTTCGGATTGATTTAAGTAAGTGTGTACTTAATGTTTAATGTGTTTTCATGGGTAACAACCGACCTGGTGTTTGCACTACATTTGAAGATATTCAAGTATTATTAAAGGCATAGCGTGGTGTGTGAAATTTAATTTGGGTCCCAATTAAGTGTTGTTTTGGTCCACTTTCATTCCTATCCACCATGGGAATGTTTTGTGTCGGCCTAATTTGAAATTACAAAGTGTGAAGTGTGTATTGCTGACCTTGGAGAAAATTTTCAAGGTTGAGAACAATATAAGTATGAGTCAAGTTGTTGAAGGTTGTTAAGATAGAAAGTGTGATGCAAGCAATGCAAATTTTTGAAGAGTAGAGTGTGAGTTTGAGCAGAGCAGTGCAAACTTCAAAGTGTTGGACTTCTTAATGCAGTGAGCTGAAGGTGTTTGCAATATTTCAAACAAGGTTGCAAAGGTGTTGGAGCATTTGTGGTGGATTCTCTATTGCATTGAGAATTTTTTCTATGTAAAATTTATCTTCTATCTTCTTGTGTTTTTTTGTGGCAGTGAGTCCTAGTTGTGAGCCTTTTTGGATAGTGTGTCCTATTTTGGTTGAAGCCTTATACTAGTTTTGCAATTACTAATATTGTGAGCTAATCCTCACCGTGGTTTTTCCCTCATTGGGCTTTCCACGTAAATTTGGTGCTCTCTTGTGTATGGTGTTGTTATTTCAGTTTTTGTTATCTACATTTCATGATTAATCACTATAACACAATAAGGGCTTAATTAATGTTTGTGGATATGCTTACTGTTGAGGGTTTTTGATAATTTAATTTGCTACAACTGATTCAACCCCCCTCTCAGTTGTCTTGTTCATTCAACACTATACCCACCAAGGCCCTTTAAGACCTTGTGAAGTGTTGGATTAACATTTTTATTTGTCAAGTCAGTCCTATGCACGAGATACATTGTCGCTTTGGTCCTTTATACCCTAGTGCATAGTATCACATGCTATATCAAATTAAGTGCTCACTACATTTCAATTTAATCATTGCATTCTAAATTCCATTCTCATCCATCCAAGTATGCTTATCTATCCCAACTCTTCCTATCCTTTTTCTTGTCCTTTAATTTTGCATCCCATGCATATTCTATTTTTCTTTGTCCTTCTATCTTTACATCTTCCTCTTGTCCTACTTCCACGTCTAGTGTACCATGGTATGACACCTGCATCCATTCTTGTTAGTATATCATCCCATTTACATCCATCATATAGTTAATCATTAATCCATTAGCTTCATTTTATATTTGTTAGTATATCATGCCATTTCTATCCATCATATGGTTATCATTAATCCATTAGGTTCATTTTAGATTTGTTAGTCTAAGCATATATCCATCATATAGTTAATCATTAATCCATTAGGTTCATTTTAGATTTATTATTCTAAGAATCTATCCATCATGCAGTTAATCATTAATCTATTAGGTTCATTTTATATTTGTTAGTATAAGCATCCATCCATTAGATAGTTAATCATTAATTCATTAGGTTCATTTTAGGTTTGTTATTCTAAGTATCTATGGATTAAAAAATAATCCATTAGGTTTATTTTAGATTTGTTAGTCTAAGCATCTACATGACCCCACATAACATCCATACCACAAATTTAGCTCATATGTCATTATACATATAGAATCATCATTAAACATAACATATACACATGTCTAAAGCATCATACATGCATAAACATAAACATTACATGCATTTTCATCATCGCATATACATAGGCATACAAAAATTCATACACATAAAAATCCTATATATCCATAAACATAATCACTAGTAGTCATATGCATAAGCATTATAAACATTCATATCTATAAGCATCAGAAACTAATCATCTAGCTATGCATCATACACATCCTAATCGGTCTATCATATCATCAATATATCAATCATAATGTCCATGTCATAATACAAATGTGTCATGAATACATCCAAAACTCGTGTACATCGGCCTCGTAGAGAATCTGTATATACGTAGCCAAAAAAATTCCCCTAGGGAATATGTCAAAATTATGTTACCTTTGTCCCAATCCAAGGCTAGCTATGGCTAGACCCCTTGCCTAAGGATGGCCCTGAGGATGGTAGTGGTGGAAAACCCCATGACAACCCTATAGACTAACCTCCCTAATCTAGCTAACCCATAAACCCCCAACGTGGATTGCTCCACATATTTGGGATCTCTTTGATTTGCTAGTATTGTCTGATCATATAGAGACCACCAATATCTTACCTTTCACAAAGCCTGAAATATCTTTGCAAAGGAATGTGTCATCCCCTGTAGCCTAATAAGCCCCTCATGCAATCTCTATATCTATAACTATGTCCATATGCCATCTCTCTCCACTCTTAGACCATCCCACTCTCCCATCACATGATCCCTCTTTGTTCCCACTTGATCTAACTGCATGTAGATTGCATCCTTCTCACTCAACACTTGTTCCAATCTCATCTTCATGGACTCCTCCTCAACCCTTATCTCTCCCTATGGTGGTCAATATTCTTGTACTTATGGTGATCCTGCTCCCTACCCACCAATGTCACCGCTTGGTGAACTTGAGCTTGATCTTGAACCACCACCACTCTCCTTACTCCTCTCCCTACTGCTGCTACTCCTCTCCTCTATGCCCTCACCCTTCCCTCTTGCAACCTCCTCTCCCTCTTCCACCTCCACCTCCATGTCCACATGCTTTGACCACTCCTCTACTCTATCTCATCCTACCCCACTAGCTCCCCCTCATAAGATGCACCACCTAACTCCCTCATTGCTCCACCCACTCCTCTCCCTCACCACATCACCTCTCTAGTAACTGTCCTAATCCTCTCTTGTAAGATCCCCCACCTTGATGGTGTCAACATATGAGGTAGCCACTCCACCCACCACCTCCTATATGTTGTTGTCACCCTTACACCAACCACATCGTTGTGGTCCTCCCACTCCACCACGTACATGTCCTCCTAGTTCTATAAGGAATTTGACATACCAATCTATGGGCCCCACTACGCTACCTCTTGTACAACACTCACAAACACATATGGCCCTTTTGATACTCCCTATTATAATCCAAATTATCTCAACACTTGATTAGGTCTATAATGATTAATGATATATGGATATTTCTTGATCAAATAGCATTGTGTCACAATATATCGTAGATATCATTGGTCATCCTACCACTCTCCCCTTCCATGTAGGGGCTTCAGGTGATGTCTCTATCATCCAACTTATCCAACACCCATTTCCAATGATCCATATCCCCCATGCTTCTATACTGTATAATCATCTTCCATCCAAATAAATATAGCTTTTGAAATCATGTCACACCTTATCTTCCATGAGTCATAGCACTGCAATGTGCTCCTAGGCCCATACCTATAACAGTGTAATGTGGCAAAAATTCCTACCTGCTCTATAAGTCACCAAATTCAAGTCTTTGTATATGTGTGCTAATATGCACACTCCCCATGCAAACCATCACCCTTGATCCACCATCTATGTGATGCAATCCACCAGTCCTATGCGGAAGGATCTCCCACTCTTGTTAGGCAACAATATGCCACTAACAAGAGTTTCCATCACAAGAAAGAATGATGATACCATCCCTCTACATGCATCCAAGTGTAACATCATCCCCCTAGGAAATTTGTCCTCCCAAATAATCATTGTATAGTTGCATCTACCACTATTGACGATGTATACACCAAATGGGCCCTAATGGAAACCCATAGTATCCTCCAAACATCCTCCAACATCATTGCTATCTCCCCAATTGGAAGGTGGAATGTGATTGTCTCCAATCTCCAAAGCTCAACCAAATCCGTCAACATAATCCGATGTGCACGAATAGTTGGCATCCATACCACATAGTCCATCCCCACCACTTGGAGTGTACCCCTCTCTACATCTACCAACTAATCCATCAAACTCAACACCCTAAGTCACCCCTTTCATGTCTCCAACTAATCCTACACAACATTCCATATCATTCGTTAGTCATATTCAAATTGCTAAACTCCTCCTATAATGCATTTCCCCCCTTCTCTTAATCCCTATTGAAGCAACCTATGCAACTGCCTTTTCATCCCTCTCCATACATTATGCAGTAGACACATTATATCACACAATCATGTCACTTTGTCACAACTAGTAATTTAGCAAAACAAAGTGATTACATAATCGCCTCACCAAACAAAACCACCCCACTTCTTATAAAACCAATAATTTGAAGCACAACTGCCTCACAGACTAGCAGAACCACCCTGACCCCTGACACAACTGCAAATTCACATTATTTATAGCTTGGGTGGTTCCATCTTTTTCCCAACCTTCCCCCGTATAAATGACACCTAAAAGCATTAAATGGTAGTTGTAAGGGTATGTACCATTGGGCTTGCTCCCTCAGGGAACTTGCACCTCCTCACCTGATCTGTTCGATGATCTGCTACTCGAATATTTTCCATCTCCTCTTAGTTGCTCCTTTTCTTTACTCTCAAATTTACTTTCTTAGGGTACAAATGAATAGTTTTTACTCCTTCCGCCTATTTATGTACCCCCTTTTTATTGTTTTTGCTGCTATCTCTTAATCCTAACTCTATTTTCCTTCATTTTTCTTTCATTCATCCCATTTTCCCTCTATCTATTTCTCTCCTATCTTTTTATTTCAAGAGGCCACCCAACCCCTTTTTGTCTGTCTATACTCTTGAGGGGGCACCACCCTTCTACTAATTTTTCTTTCAAATCACTTCTACATGGACGTGTACATCCATTCCACTTCATAATCCTTCTTTTGATCTATGTTTTATTTTTAATTCAAATAACATTATTTTAGTGTCATTTCAAAAGAGGGTGAAAATGTAGACACCTAAAATTGATCATTTATATTTGATCAATTTATTTCGATTCCCCTTGCATTTTACTTATATATTTAAATAATATTTATATTATTTAATTAATATAAAATTATTTAATTAATATTTTTTACTTATTCCATTATCTTGTTCTTAATCTAAAATCATTTTCCCATTCACCCTAAAATCCTAACCCTTGGTAAAATTATATTCATAATTATTTACCCAACCTATATCCCTCCCCTTCTTCTAAAAGTTA
Organism: Sequoia sempervirens; assembly: GCA_007258455.2. Taxonomy (NCBI): domain Eukaryota; kingdom Viridiplantae; phylum Streptophyta; class Pinopsida; order Cupressales; family Cupressaceae; genus Sequoia; species Sequoia sempervirens. The sequence goes on from VDFB02326148.1 coordinate 93,855, forward strand.
ACAAATATCCATATTTATTTAATTGGCCTTTTTAGGCACTTTCCATTATCCACCCCTAATCCTCTATCACCACCTAATCTCTCCCTAATCACTTGCACATGGGATATTCAATCATTAAGCTTGGATTTGACCAACCCAAACTCCCACAAAATCCACTTGTCATACCAATTACCCACAAGTGGTACTCCAAGTCATGGGTCAAGCTTCTATTCTCCAATTTTTAATTTACTCATGGTACCTTGGAACATGGAGCAATCCTCTTCTTTAATATAAAATCCAATTTAAAATTCCCCATATATCCCCAAGGTATGGGTCATGACAAGAACTACCTTTTTGGAGATCCTTCCAAGGTACTTGGTAATACCCCATCCAATCTCATCCCTCCACTAATTACCATATTAAATCGCATCCCTTGATTCCCCTATGATCTTGGAGCCACCATCCTCAACCAATCCCCTTTTTCCACTTGTCAAACTCTCCATGCTTGAGAGATATCAAGAATTCTAAGCCCTTGGTCCTCTAATCTGATCTCTCAACCCTCCATCTAATTCTCCCAATTTCTATAAATAGGAGCTCATACCATCCATTTTCAACAACCATATGAATCCATTGTTACGCAGTTGAATTGTGAGCACACATCCTAATGAAATTGGGAAAAACCACTCTTTAAGTGTAACTAGAGGATTTACCATAGTTTGGCATTGATATTTTATGCATTGTTTAATCTTCTAATGGCTTACTCTGAGTGTTTGCATGTGATTGTGGTTGTTCAATTTGGATAGTTTGGTTTGCTTATTTTTCTCACAATTTCCTACACACAAAAACATTATTGCTATCACATTCTAAACCTCATATCAATCTTAGTTGCATCAATATTTCAAATCTCTACTTAATGTGTATTCTATATAGTGCATGTATACTAACATAGGTGTGCATTGGGTACAAGTCTATATTAGGTGCATTTGTTCTGAGGCCTACATAGATGAATCCATTTATTTATGGGTTTGATCTAAACACATATAATAACCTGCATACTGCAAATTCTGTAGGATTATCATTTCATTAAAATCGAAGAAATGTTATGACAGTGCTTAGCTTCCTTTCACTTCAACATTTATTCTAATGAAAATGATAGAATAGCCAAGTAATGGCCATTGTCATGCTCCTTGAATACTTCATCAATTAAATTATATGCATGATACATGATAGTCGGACCAATTGCTTTTCCCATTAGCCATCATACTATATCTATCAAAGCAAAAATTCAAGTGGAAGAAACTACTACTATGCTAGCATCGTCCATATCTCATCTATAGTCTAAACTCCCATCTACCGTGACTTACTTGTTTAATTATGACGCCCCTAATAACTTAAATGTCTCTTCAAATTGCTCATAAGGGTGTGGTTCGGTGGTCAAGTCACTTGGTTGTAGTGACGGCCACCAGAGTTCAAACCCTCGTTGGGCCAAGGTGCTCGCAGGCCTTGTGCCTTCGCTTGGCCATTGTGCTTGCGGATTTGGTAGTTTCTTGTGGTTTCTTGTACCCGGTTCATAGCTCCGGTCAAAAGCATTTACCCCTAATAATATGGGTGCACTGCACCTTTTTTTTTTAAAAAAAATGTCTCTTCAAATCTAGCAAAGTACAAACAAACAAAAATAATTTTTGAACTTCATTGTTTCCTCGAGGTCAGATAAATAAACATGCATTATAGCTATAAGTTTCTAAAAACTTTGCTGGCAAATATAAAAACAATGAGTTAAAAGACAAATAAGACAGCTTTTATGAACCCACATGGCAGCACATCAAATACAGGAAACAAAATCCATATATTGCCAAATAAATCTGTATGTAAGTTAAAAATTGTGCACGCATAAGTGTTTACTGACCAACACTTCATGTAAGTTAGAACATGCCTCAAACTACATGTTCTGCCAATGTCAAAATTTTCAAATGCTTGCGTTCTCGAAGTTCATGGGGTACAGGACCAAATACTCTAGTTCCAACAGGCTCTCCCTGTTTACTAACCACAACCACATCATTGTCATCAAACCTGATGTGGCTTCCATCACATCTTAGTCGCTGCATAGCAGCACGCACAACCACACAATACACTACATCTCCCTTCTTGACTTTTCCACGTGCATGTGCTTCCTTTACTGATGCAATTATCGTATCCCCTAGTCGAGCACCTCTTCTTGACTTGAGGGCCTGAATGCACATCACCCGCTTTGCTCCTGACAAATCTACAACTTTAAGACTTGTTCTCATCTGTATAAATGTTCTTCTTTGCTGTCAAAATAAAACAAATAATCAGCAGATTAAATATATGTCAAAAATCTCTTAAGCTTTCTAATCACTAAAATTATAGTCAAGTCCAATTGACCCCAAATAGCTATTTTAAGCAAAGTA
>VDFB02326149.1:0-12172 GCA_007258455.2 Sequoia sempervirens
GGGTGGATCAAAAGATTGACCTTGCCTACGTGAAAGTGCAGGGGCGACGTAGTTCGAAAAGACAAACGATAACCGACCATGGATAAAAGCGAAAATGGGATGATGAAGATAGATGATGGATGACCATCTTGGGATGGTCAAAATGCCTTGAGGGTAGGTTTTCCAACTTTCAGCAAAGGGGCAAAATTCAAATGTGGAAATGAAGCTTCTACGGCGCGACAATACTCAAATCGTTGCGGGTTAGCATAAATGGTGACCTCCTGTCCATTAACTAGGAATTTTAGGCATTGATGATATGTGGAGGGGACGAATTGCATGGCGTGGAGCCATGGGTGGTCGAGGAGGAGGTTGTATGGTAAGTTCAGATCAAGGACATGACATGTAGTGTACTGAGTCACAGGTCCAACCTGTATGGGAAGACTGATAATTCCTTCTGAATCTCTTTCTACATTATCATAAGCCTTGATTGTAATGATTTGATTACTCAGGTCTGCTTGAGTGTACCCTAACTACTTTATGAACTTTAGAGTGCATAGATTGAGGGTAGAGCCATTATCTACTAGGACCCTTTTTACTTTATGACGGGAAACCAGGACTTTGATGTAGGGACAGCTTATGGTTGGCATCGATGTTAGGTACGTCATTTTAGCTGAAGTGTAATTGGTAAGATAGAGCTAGATGTCCTACTAAAGCTTGGAATTATGTGGGATCAATATAGTTAGGTACTTGGGTTTCCTATAAAGCTTGATTCAGGATCTCTTGATGCACAGGAGAAGATTTAAGCAAATCCAAAATTGAGATCTGAGTAAGAGTATTTCCTAAGTGATTAGGAATGTTATATTGAGAATTTGTAGGATTTTGTTGGGCGGATGCAGAGGCTATAGGAATAGTAATGCGGGTTCTTTGGGTAGCAACAACACATTGGGGATCTTTAGCTTTGACATGTATCATGGATATGCAGGGTTCCACGTACTTAGTGTAATGGACAATGCCATCATAATTGAGGGGCACATTCTTATAACTTATGTTATTTGTACTATTGTTTTGGGGATTATTATTGGACATGTTTGTGCCTTGATTATGGTTAGGGAAGGCATTTTGGTAAATCTATAGTTGAGCATTAGACGATGAAGCCTGATTGGCATCCACATGAATATCTCCTCGATCTATAAGATCTTGGATATACGTTTTCAGACTCTGACACTTGTTTAGGGTATGTCCTTTAATCTTGTGAAACTCATAGTATTCGTTTTCTTTAAACCAAGCAAGTTTAGGCTTAGATTCATCAGGTGGCTTGGTTATAGGATATGTGATTGGATAATTGGCTTACAGGAGCTTGTTGAACATGGCACTGAGGGGTTCTCCTAATTGAGTGAACTAGCTTTTGTTGTTCCCTTAATTGTTGAGGGGGGGCAAGGTGCCCCCTATGGTACTGATATGATGTTTTGGGTAGATGGTTGGTTAGAGGCAAGTTGTTGCCTCTGAGAGGTACTAGCTACTTGAACATGCTTAGTGTCAGTGACACCATCATTCACAACATTCTTGTTCTTGTTTTAGTTGTGTGACTTATCTTAAAATGACCGTTCTCTGTCGTGATTGTGTATCTTGACATACCCTTTAGCAATAAGGGCCCATTCAAGGATGGGTCCTTTCTCCACTATCTTGATGAAGGTGGTGACACAATGCAGCCTGAAGTTATGGGCCGTGTCGGGATGTGAATTCTCAGCAAATAGGGTGACCATGTCTTTCTCCTTGAGCGGTGTTTTCATTCGGCTTGCCAACGCACACCACCTTTGTAGGTAGCTGGCAAAGGTTTTTCCTTCACGTTGTTTCTCCTTGAGGAGATCCAAGGTATCAATATCCTTCTCTATATTGAAGGAGAAGTAGGAAACAAATTTCTCTAAAAGATCTGCGAAGGATTTGATGGATCCCTGCTCTAGAACCATGAACCAGTCTAGGGCATACCTTGTTAGGTTTCGCGGGAAGAGATGCAAGAGGTAGTTGTCATTATGCATAACCTCCTGACACTGGGAGTAAAACTCTTGCAGGTGGGATTTAGGATCTTTGTTTCCCTTGTATCTATCAAATTTTGGTATGTCAAAGTATTTTGGGAAGGGAATCAATGAGATGGAAGGGTCGAATATCTTCAATTTTGAAGGATTCCTTACCAGTCTCGACTTGGAGATCTTTCAAAGCAGCTTTGATTTCTAATAGATCCGCATTGAATGGTGGTGTAGGAGTTGAGGTAGATGGGTTGGATGGATATGGGTGGTAGGATGACAGAGGATCCTGTTGAGATATTGTTTGAAGGTTGATATATGGATTTTGATAGTGAGATGATGATGTCCCTTACTGGTATGTTGAGGGTGTTTTTTGGTACGAGGGTTGTTGTTGTGAGGTATAGTACGGGTTTGTCTGATAAGGATATGTGACATAATGCTGAGGAGCATGAATGGAGTGTTGTGGATTGGTCTGTTAGTACTGGGGGTAGTACTGCGACTATTGGGAGGCCACATAGGGTGGTTGTTGTTGGAATTGTTGCTGGTTATGATAGAAATAGTGTTGGGGAGGTTGCTAATGTGATATCGGTTGATGTGTAGGCCGAGATGGGATATTGTGTTGCGGTTGAACTTGCAGACGTAAAATAGATGTGAGCAACGAGGATATGGTTTAGACAAGAGGTCGAGATGGATTAACTTGCAATCGGTGTGGTGGTTGTTGTGATGGAATCAAAGGATTATGTGGGGGTTGTTGCTAATGAGGTGGCTGAGATGATGTAGAGGCATTTTGCAAAGGAGGTTGTTAGGTCACAACAAGAACATTTGGTTGGGATGTACCTTGCGGAGGTAATTGAGATGGTATGTTAGATTGTAGAGGCTATTGGGATGTGAATGGAGGTGGTGGTAGATTTTTGGCTCTAGGAGGTGGAGACAAGGTGGTGAAAGGGTTGCCCCCAACATTTACTGGAGGTTGATTTGAAAGGGGTGGTGTAGTTAGCATTAATGGTGGATGCTGGGGAACAAGTTGTGGCATGTCAGAGGCGAAAGAGCTATTGTGATTAGATACTTGTGGAGCCCCTATGACTAATATTGGGGTGTGTAGGGGATTTTTAATGTGGTAAGAGATGGTGTTTCCAAATTCAGGTTGATACCAACCCTCCACTGGAGGAACATTGGGGATGTATGAATCACCTGGTGTGTTTTGTGAACCTTGGGGTATGTTGGGTGTGGAATTGCCATATTTGGATAGGTCGACACTTAGGTGGGCCAAGATTTCTTCCCCATGTTGTTCGAGTAGGCGATTTGTCATTTGCACATTGGTGGGGTTACTAAAATGTTCCTCAAGTGTGAGTTCGGGCTGGTTGACCATACTCTCTTCACCATGCGACGATTTGTTCTGATCTTTCATGCTAGATTGCGATGACCCTCGTTGACAGGAGGATTTTCCTATGGTGCATTAGGTTGGGATCCAGGGTTTTGTTGCTCGGCCATCTTCTTTGCCTATGATCGGGTCTAAACAGGCATGCAAGACGACAAAGTGGACTAGGATGCAAGGATGATCAAGATGATGATTGGAGGACTAACCTGATTAGATGATGGATTAGCTGACAAGGATGTGAATTGATAGGATAGGATTGGATGATTGATAACAAATTTGATTTAATTAGACTAGAGTGGATTGTTTGATAAATGGTCGATGAGATTAAATTAGATCAATTGACGAAATGATTGGAAAAATTAGATTGGATTGAATTGATTGATAAGACAATTGATGAGATAGGGTTCAATTGGATTGATAAAATGATTGACGAGATTGGATTAGATTGATAAGTGATTGATAGGGTTAGATGGTAAGACGAATTAGGATGGTGACAGGGGTTCAAAACCAAGTTTAAGAGTTACCCTAGGTAACGTAAGGTGCTGATGGATTGATTAAAGGATGGATGGATGATGAAAACGTCGAATCTAACTTGAGATGGAAGTGGATTGATAGGACCGATGAGGATGACCAACTTAGGATAGATGATGATCCTAAGCCAATTTTGAAGGATGACGATCAAGCTCAAACACATAGGTCAACTCAGATAACTACTTCAAACAAATTTTAGCAGAATAAGGGAATGATTTAGGTCAACAACAATCCAGAATGGAAGAATGACACTTGGAATAGATGAGCGTCCTTTCGAAATGAGGAAATAGGATCCTGAAACAAAGGAAAAACTATCAGGACAGATGAACGGCTATGGGTGAACGACATATGGAAATTCAGAGTGGATGGATGATAACCCAAAAAAAATGAATGGCACCTAGAATGTGGAGAATGATTATTGTAATGGGTGAACAAAAACCCAGAGCGAAAGAATGGTTGGATGAATGATGACTCATAACGAGTAAATGGATGTTTGATCAAGGAGATTGACCTTCAAAATGGGTGAACAATCATTCAGTATGAGAAAATAGTTAGTTGGAAGGAAGAACGAAACTTGAAACAATCAAATAGAGGACAAAAACAACTGTTTGAAGGGAGGGTATACCCCTACTAGGGCAGGTACACCTATTCAGTGGAAATGGGCAAAAACAACTATTTGGAATAGGTAAACGAGTGCACGAAAAAAGGAAATGGATGTTCAGATGAAGAGGATAAAGACTCGGGATAGGGAATGGATTCTTGGAACAGATGTACGAATGCTTAGAACTGAGAAATGAGTGATTGGAATGATGAAACAGACACTTAGAATCATGAAATGGGCACTCAAAATGATGAAACAGGTGCTCTAAATGATGAAATGGGTGATAAAACTGACTATTTAAGGGACATGTACGCCTATCCAAGGGCAGGTTTTCCCCTCCAAGGGAAAGTCCACCCCTACTAGGGAAGGTATGCCCCTACTAGGGAAAGTATGCCCCTACTAGGGCAGGTACACCTATTTGACAAAAAGCTGGGTAAATTTGACAAAAAACAAGTTTAAAATGGATTGAGACAGAGGGCAGGTTTTCCCCTAGTAGGGTAGGTCCGCCCCTCTGCAAGCGCGAGTCCGCCCCTCTACACAAGTCTGAACTTGATTTTTGTAAAAATGACTATGGTAAAGGACCCAAAACATAGCAAGCAACATGAGAGGATAAGGCTTACTTGACTAAACAAAAATCACTAGTTTTGCACAAAGAAAATAGTTTCAAACAACATGATCCTAAGATTAGTAGAATGGGTATGGCTAATAAAGTCCTCTATCTAGGAAACAAGGTGGATAGGGAGTCCTTGATCAACACCTAGTATGTGAGGCCCAAATCGTGAACACCAGTCTATCACAAGCATGAGTCGGGAACCTTAGCGAGATACTAAAGGCTCGGACCAACTCTTCACATCATCTCAATGCTTCACCAATAACGATGCGGCTAGAGTAGGGACTACTTTGGCCTCGCCCCTTTGTATACCCTGCCGGTATGCGTGGTTGGAATTGTCTGTTGGGGTGATGAAATCCCTAAGCAGGTCCCCTAAGAAAAAACAAAAAGGTGACTCAAAAGACTTGGTAAGCTATGGTTTTTCTTCACCTAGGATCACCAAATGGGGAAAGGGGATTGGATACATCAATATCTTACCATAAACACAGCACACAATGTAAAATTGACCTCCTCCTAATTAGACTATGTGCCTAAATTAATGAAAAATGATAACAAACAGCTGATAAAAGCTTCAAAATGAATGGCCCTGCAAGAAATTTTTTAGTAATTTGTTTCTCATTTTCTACAAAACGGTAGTCAAATTATTGCACAGACACAAACAACACACTTTAGGGGGTCAAAAATACTCAAAACAACATAAAATGATGCTTAAAATGTAGTTTTTACCTTTTGAAAAATGTTGTTTTGGGAAAGTGCGCCTCTGGGTGGGAAAGTCCACCCCTTGGTAGGGGCAGGTCCGCCCCTCTGCTAAAAGTTGGAAAACCTATTATTTCTGGGCTCTGTTTGAGGTAGGTTCACCCCTAGGTGGGCAAGTCTAACCCTGGGTGTGAAGGTCCACCCCTTTGTGGGTAGGTCCCCCTTTTTGCAAACTGAACCTGCAGACAATGAAACAACAAAAAACTTGAGAGAAAGAGACCCATTTGTGGGTCCCACCGAGTGTTCTAGAAATGTGACCAGGTGAAAATATTTGTTCCTAAATGTGCAACACCAACAAGAATGCAAGAAACAATGAAGAACACCTAACACCTCAAGATTGGGCAAAACGTTGAACTTAAACAAAGAAGATTGAATGAAAAGATTATACCTTATCAAGTTGTCCCTTGGTTGGCCCTTCGATCTTTAATGTTGTGTATGCTCCTTGGATGAAAAATGAGATTAAAGATGAAAGATGGGATGCAAGATGGTTGAAAATAGATGATTAATGGATTCAAGTGCTATGATTAAGGAAAATTGGCTAAGTATGGCTTCAAATGGAAAAATAGCAAGAGTTTTGTATCAAATGCATAAGGTCTCTAAACGAGAGAAAAGAGGGGGTATTTATAGAAGAATTTTAATTCTCTAGAGAATTCAATTTTTGAGATTAAGTCAACAACGCAAAGATGAAGGGCTATGGTGAGTTAAGGACTCACAAGCCCTCACATCTTAACATGTGGAATGTGAAGTGGCTTACGAAGTGATGATGTGTAAGTGAGGTGGAATAAGGACAAGTAATGTGGAGGAAGGACAAGTACCTTGCAAGTACCTTGGGGGATGAGAAGATTTCCTCAAAAAGAAACTTCTTGTCCCCAATTGAGAATGAAAATGACTTTTGAGAAATTTTAGAATTCCTCAAAAATATCCATGGGGAATGAGAAAGTAGTTGGGAAAATACATCTGAATTAAAGAGAAGCACTTGTCCACATGTGACTTGATGTGACAAGTTAAAGATTCTAGAAGATGCATGGTAAAAGGGGATTTTAGGAGGAATAAATATGAATTTTAAATTCACATAGGAAAGAGAGTCAATGCTAAGAAAGACAAATGAAAATGTTGACTAAAAAGGCATGCTAAATGTGTCTAATGACTTTGATTAAGGTTATGCAAACACATGATTTGGAGGATTAATGAAAGATTAAAGAGAAATTGGAAGATGTGAGGCTGTGACATTAATTTTTTAATTAATGTGTGCACATCCTAATCCATAATTAATTAAATTAATCTGGATTAGAAGAGGGTTATGGAGGATGTGGCAATGAGAGAGAAAAAGAGGAATTAAAAGTTAACTTAAATTTAAAGAGATCACATGACTAAATTAAATAAAGTGATGTATTTATTTAATTTAGAGAGGAAAGAACTAAAAGGTAAAATTATTTAATTATTGAATTAAATACTTTAGGAACCTTATACAAACAATGAAATATTGATTAGATGAGTGATTTAATTAATATCGACGAAGAGGATGAAATAGGCGAGTAAAGGGATGAATAAGGAGACAAGTTTGACCATATGGAAGCGGTCAAATTTGGATATCTACATGTACAAAAGCAATGAATGCATAGTTAATTCATGAAATGTGAGGCGAGTACTGGATTTTATTTATGCTTATTCTTATTTGTTTGTTGTTTGTTAAAATTCTTATTCTTATTTGTTATGGATTAAATTCTGGTGTTGCAGTTTTTTTATGCAATAAATTAGCAATACAAAACATGCATGTTTTTAAAGGGCAAGTTGCTATTGCATATATTGCATTTCAATTTGTTATACTTAGTTGGCCAATGAAATTTATTTGACAAATTTTATAATGTGTTTCAATTTCACTTATTTTCTTATACAAAGAGGAATGGTAGACCTACTATATGCAATCGAGAGAGAGAGAGAGATAGATGATATATTTGAGACATGAAAGTTTAAGTTGATACTTGATTGAGTTCTGCTTGAGTTGCTTTAATAGTTACTTAGTTTCTATGTATAAATCAATAAGCAATAGCATCCAATTTATTAAAAAACATTGTGAATGTAGAGGGCATGTTTACTATTACATTTACTGAATTTGCTTTTGAAATAGTTGCTTGATCAATGAAATTGAACTGTTTAAAATATTTTGGTATTTTTCCTACAGTTGGGATTTAAGGACATATTTTTTGTGTTTGAAAATTATAATTTATCTCTTCTTCTATTGTTTGGAGTAGGCTTATTATTCATTTTTCGTTTAAGTAAACTAGGACAATAGGAAGACATTATATATTGTGACAAATATTTAATCAATGGATGCAATATGTGCAAGACAACAAGACTGAAAAGTTTGTTGATAAACATGATATGTTGGTCTTAGTCAAAAGAACCATTCCTAAACGGGAATGCTTGTGTATGCTTTCACATTGTACTGATCTCAGAACAAGGGCAACTACTTAAGTGACTATGTATAATTAATATAGTTGAAACAAGTTACTATTACAATTGTTCAATTCACTTTTGAAAGAGTTGCTTGTCCAATGAAATTGTATTGTGTAAAATACTTTGCTAGCAGGGTAAAGTCTATCCAAGCAATGAATTCAAAGTAAATGCATTGTATGCTTGTACAAGGAAGAATATCTAGCTCAAAGATCTAAAAGATTATTGCTTTATCTAGCAACAATAGACTGTGAGATATTGGGATTGGTCCCTATCACTATTACTATAGTGAAGTCTTTGATGCAATGTTCAAATTATAGAATTTGATTATAGAAATGTTTAGTTTATGGAATTTGATTCATTTCCAAGGGTTGTATACGAGTAGCATGTCATATGCCATGGACTACACACATTTGTTTCCTTAGCCCTTGTAATAGCAAGCAATAGTTCTAGTTAAAAAGTTTCACATAAGAACAGATAACATGGAGAACTAAAAACATACAACCTTTGAACAAGCAACAAACAAACAAGAATTAACTATGAACTTGCTGCTTGCATACTTGCCAGCTCTCAAAGACATCTTGGACATTTTGCATTTAATGGAAATAAAACTAGAAGTGTCTAGATTATAGAATTTGATTCGTTTGCAAGTGTTATGTATCAATTGCATCAACTGCATTTTATGCGACAAAGCTCATACATATTGGATTTAATTTTAAAATATTTTCCAAAATTTATTGTGTGCTTTTGTGTTTGTTGTTTATGGATAGCATATTATATGTCATGGACTATGCTCATTTGTCTATTTTGTAGTTGTAACAGGGACCATTGGTTGTAACCAAAGTGGGTGACAAAGATTTATATTGCTACAAATAGACTTGGTTCTTGAACAACAAGCTACAAGGTTAGATTCTTATATCATTCTCTCGCTTTCTTTGCAATGAAATTTAATTCTCTCAAGAATTTGGCTTTCCAAATAGACAAATGAGCATAGTGAATGACATGCCATGTAATTTATAAACATGAAACTATTTTTTCTTGATGAGCATGTTGCATTTGCAAATAGAAATCTATATAATTGTAATAATGGGATATGCAGTTCATTGGTTAAATATTTGTGAAACATATATTGCATCTAAGATTGTTAGGATGAAGAAACAAAGGAGCTATTTTGGTTTGTAGGGAAATGCTATAAATTTTTTGGCATTTTTCATGACTTTAACATTCATGGCATTTGTCAAGAAATTACAAGTCATGGTGTTTGCCATGGATTTTATAACATTTATGACTGCATGCATTAGAGGGCAAGAGTGTTTTGATGGGTGTGCCTTAGATTTTTCACATGATGATTTTGTGCATAACATGTTGTGTATACGTCTAATTCAACATGGGTAGTCCAAAAAATATGTTCATCACTCCCAACTATATGATGTTAACATGTTTTGCTAATTTTCGTAAGCTAAAATGAATAGTAGACCTACTGCAAAAAAAATGAAATTAGATTGGCCAAGTAAATGTTGGAAATGCAAATGAGAAAATTAAGAATTGAAGTGCTATCAATAAAAATAAAACCACAAGTTTCTAGATTATAGAATTTGATTCGTTTGCAAGTGTTATGTATCAATTGCATTGACCGCATTGGGAGCGTAAAAGCTCATACATATTCGATTCAATTCTTAAATATTTGGAAAAAAATATTGTGTGCTTTTTTGTTTCATGCTTATGGATAGAATGTTATATGTCATGGACTATGCTCATTTGTCTAAATTGTAGCTATAACAGGGACCATTGGTTGCAATCGAATTGGGGACCAAAGATTCATATTGCTGCGAGTGGACTTGGTTCTTGAACAACAAGCTCTAAGGTCAAATTCTTGTATCATTATCCCACTCTCTTTGAAATGAAATTTAAATCTTGCAATGCATCTAAGTATTATGTATTGGAAGAGTTGTGAACAATAAAGGAGAATGCTTGTTCAAGAATTTGACTTTTGAAATGGACAAATGAGCATACTTAGTGACATGTTATGTAATTCACAAACATGAAACTATTTTCCCTTGACAAGCATGTTGCTTTTGCAAACAAAGATATGCATAATTGTAATCATGGGATATGGAGACCATTGGTTAAATATTTTCAAAAAACTATAGTGTGTTCCTAGTGTTCTAATTTTTTTAAATGAAAATCACTAATAGACCTAGTGTACTAATGATGCATTGACTGCCAGTGTGCCAAGGAGTCCATTGGAAAAGTTTATGCAATTTGCATTAGTGATTAAACATTTTTAGCATATATAATATTCTACTTTCCTAATTTACTTAATAAAAAATGAATAGAATACGTGCTACAACCAATAGCAAAAGAGATAAATCATGGTTTTTAAACATGAAAAATATGCCCATGAACCCCAAGTACACAATGTTTCCATATTTAACTAATTTTTAAAGACTATAATTATTAAGAGACTGAAAAACAATCAAATTTGATTAGCCAAATGAATATTACAAATGAAAATGAGTAAATTAAACTGCATTGAGCCCATTTTCAGTAGCAAAGCTCATATAGTTTGGATTTTAATTCTTCAATATTTGGAAAAATTTATTATGTGCTTCTCTGTTACATGTTTATGAATAGAATGTTCTATTTTATGGAGTGTGCTCATCTCTCTGAATTGTAACTGTAATAGGAACCATCGGTTGCAATTGACGTGTAGGACAAAGATCCATATTGCTACTATTAGACTTGGTTCTTCAACAACAATCTGCAAGGTCATATTCTTGTATCATACTCTACTTTTTTTTGCAATGAAATTTAATTCTTCCAATGTGTGTGACAATTATGAATTGGAAGAGTTGTGAACAATAAAGGAGAATGTTGGTTCAAGAATTTGACTTTCCAAATAAAAAAATGGGCATAGTATATGACATGCCATGTAATTCATAAACATGAAACTATTTTTTGCTCTAAAGCATGTTACTTTTGCAATCAGAAATGTGCATAGTTGCAATCATGGGATATGCAATTCATTTGTTAAATATTTTCCACAATTTATGGTGTCTTGCTACTTTCCTATTTTTCTTAAATGAATATCAATAATAGACCTACTACATTAATCATGCATTCGTTGTTTTAGTTCCAAAAAGCACATTGGAAAAACCTTATGCAATTTGCATTTAGTGATTAAATATTTGCCAAAATATATAGTATCCTATTCTCCTAACTTACTTAAACAAAAATGTATAGTAGTACTAGTGCAAGACAATTAAATTTGATTGGGCAAGCGAGTATTACAATTGCAAATGACAAAATTAAGAATTGAATGCATATTGTGTTAGCTTTACTGTTATAGTGCATACAATATGTTATTCGTAAATATGAAACATATGCTTGCTAATAAGCTCTCCAAAAAAAATAGAAGCTTCAGGCTTATAAAAAATATTTTAAACAATATATTTTGAATCAACAAGTAACTATCTGAGAAGCGAACTCAACGATTGCAATAGTAAATTGTTGCAACTGTATTCATTCTACAAAGTGACTTGAGTGACAACCCTTGTCCTAGTATCAATAATTTTGTTCTATTGCAACTACATGCATTGTTCGTTGTTACTAAGCCTAATTGTACACATGGATACAATAGATGACATATGAGTTTAAGCAGTTGAAACCAAGCGACAATTTTCAATTGCAATGGATTCATTTGCAATTAAGAGATAATAAACAATTTATATCTTTTTCCTATTCATTGGAGTAGGCCTATTATTCATTTTTGTGAAAGTAAATCAGGGTATTAGGAGCACATTATATTTTTGGAAAATATTCAATCATTGTGTGCAAATTGT
>VDFB02326150.1:0-15907 GCA_007258455.2 Sequoia sempervirens
AGTTTGGGATTTTGGATGTAATAGTCAAACATTGACCTACAACATTAAGGTTTGCACCATTTGATGCTTTGTGTTCAGTAAACTAGCTTATCGACGTGACTTGAAGATCTCGAAGAGACCTTACTTCCTATCTCTTCGAAATACCGAAGATGATAGAAACAACAGTAAATGGTCACATAGAATTCACATTGGAGGGAGGTTTGCATATTGAAAAAATGAAATTTGAAGTCCCTTTGAGATCCCAATGAACTACAGACATTCTAACAAGCTGCATCAGGGAGACTTTGGGTTATTGAAAGGAGTCATTTGGGGGTCCCTTTGATGGAGTGATGAAACCCATCGAGGTGACAATAGGATTTCAGGGTGACAAGGTTGCAAGTCCCTTTGATATTTTGATATTGTGGAGACAAACATGTTTCAGTAGGAGATCATGAGGAGTCTGAGTGTGTAGCCACAATAGTGTGTCTCACTTTTGGAACATGTTGATTTTTTCTTAAAATCACTTTTTTTAGGAAAAAAACTAATGATTTTAGCCTTGAGAGGTTCCATTTAAAGGGTTTTAATTGAAGAGGGATAGATAAGACCCCCTTAGATCAAATCCCCTTGGATAGAACCCCTCTAGTATTAAATCATACCCACAATGGAGTCTCCTTCACACCTATCAAAATACTGGTAAAAAAACACATTTTCTTTACCTTTTGATGGATTAAATAATTTCATTTAGAAATTATCTTTTGCAAGATTGTAGCCCTTGAAAATAGCTTTCCAACAAGTATAGTTTTGATATGTTTTAATTTTATCTTGTATTTAATTTTTAATTTTTATTGAACATAGGTTTTTCTCTGAACATCAAGCTCTTTGTTCTACATGGGTGGAAAAATAGTAGACCATTGTAAAAAAAATTCAAAAAACACCCTTTCCCTAGGTATTAATTTCTTTGTTTCACTAAAAAAGGAAAAAAATGTATTTCGATATATACATAAGTTAGGTTGTATGACACACATGCATGTCCAAATTATAGTTACGGTGACTTCAAAAATTAATTAAAAAGGATATATGTAACAAAAAATTATGAAAAAATATCCATTTCCTAGATAGTGACATTAGGAATCTATATTTCAAAATTTAAAATTTTATCCTTTATAGAAAAAAATTTATGTTGTATGACACAAACATTACTTTATGGTAATGTTGTTTCCTATTTAAAACTAGTTATTAAAGGAGATGTTGAAATATTCATGAATTATTTTGATTTTTTTTTTGTTTTAAATATATTTAAAATCTACACATAAATTGTCACAAATCGCTAGTTTGCATCATCTTCAAATTCTTAATGGT
The DNA here is from genome assembly GCA_007258455.2 of Sequoia sempervirens. Classification (NCBI taxonomy): domain Eukaryota; kingdom Viridiplantae; phylum Streptophyta; class Pinopsida; order Cupressales; family Cupressaceae; genus Sequoia; species Sequoia sempervirens. Next base: position 1,339 of record VDFB02326150.1, read on the forward strand.
TTAGCTGCTACAGGTCTTAGAAGATCAAGATTCAATTAAAAATATTGATGTAAATGTCCATCTTGGGAAAAAAGTGAGACATAGTATTGTGATTTCACTCCTATTTGACATGCCAGTGAGTGGGACCAAGGTAAGTGATGATGACAAAGAATGGTGATGTCATGACTGATAGGTGGCAATGAATGATTGAGCAAGGATGACATGGAGGTTCTTCATCGAGGAGACCTTGTATCGGAGCAAGTTGTTTCTAAGTCACTTCGACGACTTGATTGGAACTTAGTTGGTGAGACTCCCTAATTTTGGGGAGAGTTACTTTGGTGTCCCCTCGAAACAATGAAGACATGGCATTGGTGCGGTGACTGAGTTTAATGCTCAGTCATGGCACAAATATTTTGAGCCAACGGTTGCATGAGATGATGGTGCAAAAATGGTGTAACCATCCTAGTGACATTAATGTTGTAGGGAAGTGGATGGAAACACAATGACAAGTGAAGATGACTGACTTTGAGGTAGATTCGGTCAATAGGAAGAAAAGGGGAAAACCACATGGAATGTGAGAGAAAACCCTAAGTTGTGGATGCCCAAAATGGAGGAATACATCAAACCAGGGTGATCAAGCTAATTTATTACTGTGAAGGCATGTAGGTTGAGGGAGAGTTAGCTCTGATTGGAAAAAAATTCACTATTGAATTCAAGAAGGCCCATACAAAGGCATATGTAATTGCATAATGTCATTTTGTTTGAAATAATAAAAGAAGGATTTGCTTCTCTCTCACATTCTTGTTAAGTGTTTCTCTATTGTTGTTGCGAGTTTGAGATTCGCAAGGGGAGTCTCTGCATTATTCTTCCTCTAGCAATTTATGGGTCATTCCATCTTTCCAAGAGTTACACCAACAACTAAATCAATCAAGCATGGGACAATATGCAAAGTTCATATCAAGGTACAAATAAGGTAAAATTATTTAGACTTCAAATGTTAAGGAATTTGAGAATTTATAAATGAAAGATTTAGAATATATGCATGGATTTTTCACTCATGCAATGGGAACTATACACCAAATGAAGTCTCATAGGGAGACATTGCATGATCATAAGGATATTGAAAATATTATGATAACTTTACCTATAAATATGATTTAGTATTGTAGCTACATTTGAGGAATTAAGGATTTGACAAGACCATCAATTGAATAACACATGGGATCATGTCAAATAATGATAAATGATTAAATATGCCAACAAATAATTCCCTCAAATAATAATTCTAATCACGAGTGTTATCACCAAATCAAAAGATGAAGGAAAAAAATAGAATTCTAGAAAGCATCCTCATCATGCATGGATATAGGTAGAGGAAGAAGCTTTACAAGAGGTTGAGACAAAGGAAGGAGTAGAAATCACTATGCAATAAGTCTCAAAGGAAGGAGCAACAACTAGTATGAAGGAGGTGAATAAAGTATTTAAAAATCAAACATTTAGTGTTATTATTGTCATAGTTATGACCATTATCAGTCTAAATGTAAAAATAATAATTTTAATAAAAAAAACAAAGTGTTAATTTCTCATAAGAAAATGAAGAGTTTCGTACATATTTTTTACTTGTAATTTATATTTTTGGTTTTTAAATAGTGGTTATAGCAACCACACATTAAGGAACATAGAAATATGCTCTACAATAGATAAATTAGTGTACTTAAAAATGAAACTTAGAAATAATAAAAATTACCAATAATGAGAAAATGGGACATCTCAAGATAAATAAAGGTGAAATATATTTATTCAAGATGTTTATTATGTTCTTTGTTTACAAAACAATCCATTAAGAATTGACTAGCTAAGTAAAAAAGGGTTACACTTTTGAAAATTACATATCCAACATTTATGATAGAAACAATATCTAATAAATTTATTAGAAAAGTACTTATGATAGAGAATCATATATTTCCCTTAAAAATTTAAAGTTATATTCCTCTTATTTTGAAAACTATCCTAAAGAATATTAGTCTCAATTGTGGCATTTGAGATTTGGACATAATTATTTTTATGGTCTACATTTGCTTTACAAGAAACATATAGTGAAGGGAATTCTAATTCTTAAGCAATAGGCCAAGTGTGTAAGGTTATATTTTGAAAAAAAAATACAAAATATCCTTTCCAATTGGAAGACCATGTAGAGACAAGGAACAAAATGAATTGTTACATGCTAATATATGTGATCTAATGTAAAATTTATCGATTGATAATGTATATATTTTATTACATTCAAATTAAAGACATTAGAGATTAAAACATGGCTATATACTTAAAGTTAATTAAAGATGATGTAGAAGAAAAGTATAATTTCTCTTTTAGGATATTATAAAAAGAGAAACTAACATTAGAAATTAAAACATGACTATATACTTAAAGTTATTTAAAAATGATGTAGAAGAAAAGTACGATTTCTCTTTAAAGATATTATAAAAAGACAAATTTAGGAAGTTTCTCTTTAGTTTCTTTTTGTGAATGAGATCAAATGCAAAAAGTGAAAATAAGGATAAAACAATGCAATACCTATTTCAACATTCAATGATCTCCTTCCATATAGTGTGTGCACAATAAATCAAATCAAAATAAAAAAAACTATATTACATTCATAAAATGTCTCAATATTACTCCGTTGTATGCAAGTATGGTATGTGGATTGCTCTTCAAGCTCAAGCATAACTTGTAATAGAAAAATGAATGTAATGTGATAACATAGATTTTCTCAATAAATGTGGATGGATTTGATAGCTTGGAATGATGGTTGAGAGGACTTGATAAATAAGTTAATTGGTTGCATGGATGAGTGAAGTGAGAGCATGCATGAATGAAGTGAAAGTGAGTGTGAGTGAATAAAAGTTTTTTTTTAGTTTATTCACTTAGAAGAATATAAATAGAATTTATTTAATTTCATGTGCACGAGGTAAAGATATATTTAGGAAAAAATATTAATTTTATTTATTTTAGAAGAATTAAAGATCTAAAAAATAATTGAATTAATTAGTTTATTAATTATAGAAGAAATATTAGCTAATTTTACAATGGATAAGAAGAATTAATACATAAATTAATAATTTTAAATTATTTAATTAATGTGGATGGAAGAAATTAAGAAATTAATTAATCACATACAAATTATTTAATTAATGTGGATGGAAGAAATTAAGAAATTAATTAAAGATGAGGATCAATGAATTAATTAAATAATTAAAAAACATTTAATTAATGCAAAGAAAAAAGATGATAAATTAAATAATGTGGAGAGGAAAATTTAATGAATTAATTAAATAATTAAAATATATTTGATTAATGTGGATGGAAGAAATTGATGACGGAAAGAAGCTATTTAATTAAATATTACAATTAATATACGGAGTGAAAACTCTGATCTTAGAAAATGATGATAGGTTAGGGTGGAATGCATTATTATTTTAGGCAGTGTCTACATTTTTTTCCTCTTGAGATAATGTGTTTATTATGTTGTTTTCAAAGTGGGGAATAATGGCTGGCATGATTTTTTTTGGTGATGAAGTATCTGGGCGGTGGTTTCAAAGGGACTGGTGTGGGATGGAGGTAGGGCCATGTTGTTCTCTAGATATCGATCCTTTTGCATCAAACAGAAGTGAGAAGTAACAGTATTGCGATGAAAATGGAGCTAGGCACCAAGGATAACAATGAGAAAAAAAAATAGGTGATGAGGACGATGGAAGGAGGATATGGGAAGGAAAACCTGGATTTTGGGATCTGAGATGAGTTAGCATGAAGAAGAAACAAGGTATATATTCTATATTTTTTGTTATCAACATTGGAATGGGCGGAAACACATTTAGTAAATATAATTTAACAAGAAAATGGGATGAAATGGATAGAGAGGGATGGATGGATGTGGATTTCTTTCTTCTTAGGTTTATATTGGTGTCCCATAGAGGAATCCTTATTTTGATAAAGCAAATGACTATTATGAATCAAGGTATGAGGAAGTAGGGTGACATTGTATCCCTTGCATGAATTTGTCTCTGCAAACAAAAGGGCTATCCTTATTCATAATAGGGATACTAAAACCTTGTTAGATTTATGTGAGGAAGTAATACTTAGAACATGATAGTCCTAGTGCACAAAATTTATGAAATGATCTTAGATGCAAATGATAATTGTTTATATAAGTAGCCACATCAACATACACAAGGTAAGTATTTTACTTGGTCATATTACAAGAACTTCCCACAAACACAAGATATAATAACAATGATCATGCCTCATTCTATGCTCATATAGACACACCAAGATATTGAAAGATTAAGGTGGTGTCGAGAAAGCATTGGAAGGATACAAAAAGATAAATAAAAAGAAAAATACAAACTAATAAAACAACTCAACAACCATCACAACTCTTGCCAAAAAGGTGTGTTGATATCATATTCTTTCTATTGTAAGAAGGATACATCAATTAAGACATGGATTAGGATGATGGAATGAATGATTAGGAAATAGGTACATAGGCAACATGCTGATTTAACAATGGTCTTAACTTGCAATTGTCATCAAAGTTCAATATTTTTGTGTTTGTGTAGTTTACGTTTTTTTTGCTTCAGTGTCAAGTTTGGGTGGAAATGGTTTACTATGGATGGGATGGTGATTTATTTATGTGTGTATATTTGTGGATGTTGAAGCACATGTTCGTTGTTTGATTGGTTTATTGATGAAATGATTAAGATGATGATAATAATAGCGATGATTGATGAAGTGAGATGAATGTGTAGGGATATCCAAGACCACTTGAGATCTTGTCACTAGCCAAAATAAATTTGATTGATTTTATCGATTGATAATGATAGTAATAAAATTGTTGATGATAAAAACAATACAAGGATTGTGTTGTTAATGATAAGAACAATGCACAGTGATTGAGAAGGATACATCTCGATGATGATAGTTTGGATAGAAGTGGATCAAGATTTATAGCAAGGATAGATTTTTTTTTTTAGATGGTTTGATATTATGTTGAAGTGTATGAAAATATGAGATTGATGGGGTTTTTCTAGATTGTAGGTGATGGAGGATAGTTTGATGGAAAAAAATTATTCATGGGATGGTGGAAAGTGCTTGAATTTTTGTTTGTTTGTTTTTAATGGAGGCTATCTAAATCATTAAGTAAGCTAGAAGAAATGCATCAAGATATTCCAAAGAAAGATGCAATCACTTGCCCCTAGTGTCTATCAATGTATGGGACTTTATGAGTGGATGAATGGACTAGTGTGATGGAAATGGATATGGGAAGGATGTGGAGGATAGTCATTATGAAAATGGAGAGATAGGATAAGAGATTTTACTTCTAAAGACCATCTTGTAATAGGATAACATGTTCAATTGAAGCTAAGGAGCTAGATAAGTCGATTTAGGTGATGACATGAAGCTAGATGGTATGTGGTCAAAAGAAATGACCATGTCTAGAATTTTCCAAAAGCATGTTTTGAAGTATATGCCCCTAATCTTTTTCAAGGTCAAGGTGGATAGGGAAGATGGATGAAAATGGAATGGATTGGATGGATAGTGATGATAGGGAAAAATAACATGATGGATGAGATAAGATGCTCTTAATTGGAATGGTACACATAGATAATTAATTTTACAAATGATACCCACAAATGGGTTTTCATCATGGTGTTTGCCCAAAATTCCATAAGAGTGGCTTCACTATTGGAGGAATTATTTCTCTTTACTTTTTTGAATTTTTATTTTTTTTCTACACATGATGCCTATAAACATATATTCACAATGGTACTTGCCCAAGGTGCCACTAAATTGGTTTTCACCATTGGACAAATTATTATTTTTTAACTATTTTTTTTGGATTTTATATTTTTTCATATTTTTGGGTATTTTCAAACATGATATTGATCTTTAGATTATCACTAGTTATTCTAGGCCCTTTGATGGTGTTGATGTAGATGTTTTCATAATATACCAATAATTTCCTATCTTGAGGAGTTGCTTTGCTAACATCAAAGCATTTGTATATAGCCCACGAATGTTATTATGATCTTTTTTGATACTAAGGTTGGCCTTATCTAGATGTGTACATCGTGATAGAGTGCCTTTAAAGTCCTTATGATAAAGTATTGTTGCCAGGACATGATGAATGCAAGATTTGGAATTTTTGGATTTTAGGCAAGATGTTGGATTTTGATAGGGGACAAGAGATGTGGATGAATTATTTGGAAGTTTATATGTAGGATTTTTTATTTTCCAAACTTGGGATGGTGGTTGATGGATTGTGGATGTCAACTTTGGAGTATGTTTAAGACCAACGGTTTTATACACCTTGTATGTTGATATTGAAGACTGCTTTGAAGAAGGTGGACACTTTTGATTGATGTAAGATATTTTTTGATGTGGCTTCATCAGTGTCATTGACTATTAGAATTGGATTTGGATTGAATGCTTTGCTTGATCCAATTTTATTTGGCATCCATTTTGAATTTATGTGCCCACTTTGAATTTTGGATTAATTATCTTCAAAAAATTAATTTTGATCTTTTTCTTTGTAAGGATTTTCCTTTTTTGGTCCTAATTAGTGGGTAGAAGGATTTGAGAATGATGGTTTATGATGTGGATGGGAGGATTTCTAGAAAAAACCTTACCAAAAGGACTATTCATGGCCTCTTTATTGATGTTTCCATTAGATGAAGTTTCCCCCAATATCATATGGGTACCACTAACATCATTAGATTTCTTGATCGATGAATAACCAAGACCTTGATATTTAGGATTGTCAAAAAACTCTATTGGCTCTAGAATACCTTGTTCATGTAGGCTTAATCCTTTTCCTTAATACTACATGCTTTGACATATTTTGTTTGCAATAAGATCATATGTGTTTTATTGAAAACAAAATTATAACTCCCATTTATGCCATTGGGAATTATCAATGGTGGTTACCTTCTCATTAGTAAGAAAGTTTTCTTTGATAAAAGTGAGTGATTAGAGTTGATATGACGGTTCTTTCTCTTTCTTCATGCTTGTTACTTCATCATTCTATGGGATGTTGATTAGATCTATAGTAGATTGTTTATAATTATCTTTGACATGCATTTTAGGACTAAAGGACTCAACTTGTGTCCCATAATATGTTGTTGCATCAAGGTCGATATTCAAAAACCCATTTTTTGGTCATTTTTTGGAATAAAATCATGGAGTCTCATGAAATTAGTTATAAATTTATTATTTTCAAATCTATCTAGAGAAAATGATTATTTTTCTAGATGAATAAGGGTAAGATCATCTATGTCTAGGGGAGGCAATGTGTCATTTTGAAAGTGGAGGTATTGGAATATGAATGAGATCAAATTTAATTTGGCATCATGGACAAAATAGAAAGGGATGATGGGATCATCATGAAATTATAGATATATGGGATCTTGATCAATGATTGGATGGATTGGAGTATTTAGGTAACTTGATCTTGATTTATGGGTAAGTGCATGGATCTGTGACACAATTTTGGCTCTTCAGATGCAACTTTTTTTTTCTTTCTTTCTTTCTGAAATCAACAAAATTTGATTTACACAAGAAAGTGAAGATAGTTACACTCAAAATTTCAAGATGTAGCAAGAACAAAAGTTCAAGTGCTCCGAGTCTAGTTTCTAAGCTACTAATTCTTTTTGAAATTAATGAAGATTAAGGGTCTCAAAAAGGGGGGGCCCAAAACCAGTCCCGTTTTTATTCAAAAAAACAACATATTGCCTGAAGGCTCCTTTTGATTTAATCCCTTTTATCATCAAAACCAACAGGAGAAATTAGCCACCACCTGTATGTAGTTTATCCCTCACCCTTTTCGGATTTTTTAAATGAATTGTGTTGATTATGAATTTCTCAAAGTGATACATCCCAAAAAGTTAAAATTTGGCAGCATGTTGCCCCTAATTTTTTTTTAAAACTAATCAAAAATTGATTTTTTTTCCATCATGTGTAGAATGGAGTCTAGTTTCAAAAAATGTAATTTGTTTCATGTTTCGATGAACAAGTAAAACTCTATCCTAAAACTAGCACATGTTGGTTTTTGACAAAAAATGAAGGCATTTACAATAGAAGCTACAGATCAAAACCTTAACTAAATCAAAATGAAAAAAGAATTATATATTTAGATATCTAAGAGAGAGGTTAACACTATCACGGTTTTTTTATAAACTGTACTAAAAGACATGCAAATGAGATGGGAGCAAACGCTCAAAATAGAAGGAAGAAATTTTAGCATCCTTCAAAAATAGGTCTCAGAAGAATGCAGCCGTCTCAAACCTTTGGGTTGATGCCTACGCAACCTATTTTATTAGTGCTAAGGTAAGTTCATGATATCCCACTTTACGCAAGTGTTTTCCTTGGATAATTGGACAAGATTTGGACCCTGCAAAATTTGAAAACACTTAGGAGGATGGAATCTTTAAAAATAAATTAATCATAAAATGTAGTACTCGAAGTTTAGTTTCCAAATTTGTAATTTATTTCAATACCCGAATGATAAAAAATGGTTTTCAATAAGCGAACTTCTAAAAACCATTGTTTAAAAGTAACTTTGTTTTACCATACCATGCACATGTATGCCATTCATATTTTGACCTAAACAATCATATTTTTCTAAATCCTTTTGGGAAAAGATTCATAACTCACTGAAGCCCGTTTTTGATATTTTTCGTAATTTTTTATTGAATATTTTTTTTTTGTTAAACTTCTATTGGCCATATTTGTTGTTTTGAAAAATCATCATGTACGTCATGCATAAGATGACCTAAACTTATCATTTTTTGAATTTTTTTTCAAATTGAAAATAATTGTCTGAATTAAATTTTGGTGCAAAGTAAAATCCCCATCTTGGGCAAAACAATTTTTTTTAACTATGCACAACTACTCGCTTAACCAACCAAGTATTTTCCATAAAGATTAGAAGTGTTAATTTCAATAGCTCAACATTCACCCTTGTGACCATAATCAATGTCACACTTATATTCTTATACTCAAGGGTGTCACACTTATATTCTTATATTCTTATGCTCATACGACTAGGGTCATTCCTAGACCTACGACCTAAGCCTTGAGGGTTCGTGATGACCCTACCTACGTATCTCCTCATGGGAAATCAGAGGCTTCATAGTTCACCCCCATGATGATAGAGGGAGTTCAATCTCACCTCTTGTATGAGATCTAATATCTCACTTTTAACCCATAACTATTAATTTAGTACATGTAAGGTATCAACATAGTTGATTATAATATAATGATAATAATCTTGCCATCAAGTGTTGGGTCCATACCAATCATTTCCAAACATTAATCATAGTATTCATAAGGGTAATTCATACCATAATCTCAAATATTATACACAATGGCTATCATGATCATACTGCCATATACACACGCTGATTTGCTCATACATAGATCACACACAGTGTTAGGATCATACACATATTATACACAAGTTGATTTGCTCACAAGTATAATAGTGTCAGGATCATACACGGATCCCAAGTGCAACAAAGGCTAGACCATACATAGATCACAACTATAATGATGATTAGCTCATGCGTACATCACAAGTACAACCATGATTGTCTCATATGCATTACACATTTACCTTAGTGATAGGCTCCAACATATATCACAAATACATAGTGACCAACTCTAACATACACCACATATACATAGTGACGAGCCCCACCATACATCATGAATACACAATAACGAGCTCCAACATACATCACAAATACATAGTGATGAGCTCCAACATGCATCACATACACATAGTGACAAGATCCAACATACATCCACAATGGCTAATTATAATGGCTAACACATGTCCATAATGCATCCCTGATAGAAAGAATATTGGTGCATTGCGCACTACGTCGTGGGTCCATCCTTTCCACCAATCTTTTGCACCACTGGACAAATAGGAAGAAGATTCAGTGCATCTCATACTACACCGTGGGTCCGTCCTCAACCCCATAAGGATAAGTATATAACTGTCTGACAACTAGGAGGGGGTTTGGTGCATCCCATGCTACACCGTGGGTCTGTCCACCATCCCAAGGGTTTTCCCCAAGCAGTGAACCTACCAATCTTGATGGATTCTGACTTTAGTCGCCTATAAGCCACTAGTGACAAGTTTGTCCACCTAGGAAGAAGTAGCTCCTAACATATACCACCTTGTGACCTTAGTGGTATTGTCAACTATCTCCTTCACAATCCCAAGTAACACTGACCTCAATCATTTTTGTGCCCTCGGTGATAGCAAGTGAGCCCCCTCTATACAACGATTAGCCCCAAATTACCATTACTCATACGGATGGGTCTCTACCTGTGCAACTGTTACTGTATCTTAATCATAACCAGGGTAGCCTGCCACCTTCACCTCCATGAACCAGGTGAATGTTGACTAATCCCTCACATTATCCCAAACATTGATCATTGGCACGGTCTAATGATTGCCTGTCACTATTCAAATCTCTTGGAGGTTCACTCTTGGACGGGTCATACATAACATGAATCACAACCAGAGTTAACACATATACATGCCTAGATATAGACCTCTAGATATGGAGTCAGTTTTCACAACACATAAGGTCACATGGAACCAACATGAGATGGAATTTTCCCATCATATACATATATTCAATTACCAATATAAAAAGTCAATCTTTGCTTACTATATAAAACCATATTAGGTATTAAATACACAATATTAGATCTCCTTAACTCAATCATACCCATTAAGTACCCATTTAGCCTCAAATCGAAGCCTACTAAAGAGAGAAAGTTAAACCAATCAGGACAACCCCAACCCTTGGAGTTTCCCCCCTAAGCCCTCCCCCTATGTACTTGAAGTCACAGGGGCATCCTTCACCCAAGGACCACCTACATTCCCGCTTCCAAATGGATCAAAGTCACATAGTTCTCCTTACAAGGTCTCTCAAAGGGCCTACACACAAGTTTCCCCATAATCAAGGTTTCTTTTAACTGTTATGCCTTATTCCAACAAGATTCCCTTAAATAATTCTCAAAAGTTGATAGTGAATAATGACAAGCGAAGAATTCCTTTCCGCTGTAGAAGATGCTTCAAAACAGGACATGCTGCTGCTCAATGTGGATTTGAGAAGAAGACTAAGACAACTACTTGGTGGAATGGCGCTTTTTTACAACATTACACGGTGGAGAAGAAATCTGATCTGCTTCGGAGCTTCTCTGAGGTGGTGGCTTCTGATTCACATGTTGTTGGGGCTTCTGACTCACATGCTGCTGGGGTTTCTGATTCACTTGTTGTTGGGGCTTCTGATTCACAGGTTGCTGGGGTTTCGACTGCTGGGGTTTCCCCTTCCTCCGCTGGGGAAGCTACCATGATAAATCATATTGAGCATACGACTAGACCGGTTTCTGTCTCTACTGATGGTGCTTTGTTTCCCACCTCTGATTGCTCTCCGGTTATTTCCACACCTATTCAGGCGAACTTTGATGTTACCTCCCGGGTTGCGGATTTTCATCCTCAGGAAATTGATGGGCTGGCTTGGCAGGCTAAGGCAGCACAAGTTGAAGAAGGCTGGACCACTGTTACTGGAAAAAAATCTAAACCCTCTGGGCCTTCTTTCGATATGACTCTTCGCTCCAACAAATGGGGAAACTCTGGTGTAAACCTAATGGTGTTTTTTTTGTGTTGGTTTTGTTGATTCGCAGTTTGTCTTTTACTGATGCGGTTTTAGCTTTTTTAAAAATTTGTTTGGCTTTAGTTTGTAATGGGTTCCGGATCCCATCAAAATCATTTTCCCAATTTCCATGCTTTCAGCGAAAAATTTATGTGTTCCCAATTCAACAAACCTATACCATGGCGCTTCCATCCAAGGAAATCAAGGTATCAAGGTCGCTAATTAGACCTCACCACCAGTATTAATTTCTAACTCGAGTGAGCCTTGGTCCTTGGATAATAGTTTATAATAAAGGGTTTTATTTAGGCTTTAGAATGTAATATGATGGTCTTAGAGGTCAAAAGTGTATTGGTTCTTGATATCTTGAACCATTATATTATACTAATGGAAAACCCCTTAAACATTCATACATGAAGATAAATATCTCTACTTGGAAACATTAATAGTAAGAATGGTAATACTCATCATCTATTTGCAAGGTGACAATTAAGTGAAGCCCCAATATATCTCCAAATTGATATTCGATTAATATGATTAAGCATCACGATCCTATTAATTTGTGAAACCAATTCCCATTAGAATGTGCCATACCTCGATAAGGCCATACAATATTATGTTACTTTGATAGATAAAATGCAATAGTTATAAACTTGTTCTAGACAGAGTTGATATGCAAATCGGCTCTAGAGGGTTGGCAACAATTTATCCACAAGGTCATTAGGTGACGATTACACTCAATAATATTGATACTAGCAATATTATTCCTAACCTTTAGATTAATTTTATCGCATGGCACAATCCCATATTCTTATAATAGTTTAGTTTATGAACTAGATAAGATTTTCACCTATCACTTATAGCTAGATACCTCTTAATCTCTTAATATCCTTTATAATCCACATTATCAATATCCTTCCCATCTTGTCTTACTCAAAGTCTCACATAGAAATATGGTGAACTTAAGGTAAGTTTCTAATTTATCTTCCACCTTTGCCTACTTAAAATTCCACACTTGGATATTCAAATAATCCTCCGTTGGCTATAGATTTTTTTTTTTTTTTTGGATTTCCTAATAATCCCAACTTTCACGCATCAAGTATTTTAGCATTTGTGATCTTGGGTACCCTGCAAGATATTAGTTCCTCTTGATCTTGGTCTTCCCAAATACTTATAAGGAATAATTTTTATTTTGTTTAATATCATTCTATATTGTAACATATATATATATATATATATATATATATATGTTACCAAGATTGCATATTTTTGCACTTGATAATAAAATTACATCACATTTAAAAATAAGAATGTACTCTATCCAATTTATTGATTATCCAACTTTTGCACATTATTATAAACCATTTTAACATTCTTTTTTTTTCTTTTACTGCAACATTTGCATAGTAAATAATTTGTTTACTTCCATAACAATTATGTAACTCTTTGGTGGGAACATAAATACATAGTAATGTCTATTTATATATAGACGTGTAAGGAGGCATACTTCAGCTCATACCTACAAACATGTATGTGACTACCTACAATCTATGAGGTTCATGTGTAGTATAAACAGGAGCTTCAATACTTCCATTCTGCATTATTATTATTCTTAAAATCAAATACAGTTGTAAATCAAGCTCAAGCATCAACCATATATTACTTTCTTGTTCAGGAACAAGGTGAAGGGAAGGAACTTATCTGATGGGGATTCCTCTGTCATCAAAAATCCCTCTATCCTTTATACTTCATTGGATGTCCATGCCCTGTTCTAGAATTCTCATAGCGGAACAGGCAAAGGCGATGTTGGCAACAGGTGTTGAATTTGGCTTCACACCCACCTTTTGCTAGTGCTCACAATTTCTAAAGTCTTTTCACCACATTGATTAAGTGCATATCCTGCAATTATGGTATAAACGAATGCATTTCTTCAGACCTATCCCTTCCCACCTCCTTCAACTCCTCTTCTCCTTCTCCACTTACCCATATTAATTGATGAAAATCCTCTATCATTATGCCTCGAGGGACGTCCATGGCCTAATTCAGAGCCCCCATTTCATCACAGGCAGGTAGGATGTCGTCAAAGTTGTGGTATTTTCACTTAATTACACTTGCCAATAATATCTGCTTCAAAGTTTCTAATGCCTTTTTGACAAACCCTTTTGTACTCAGCCTGCAACTTCTCCAAATCTTTCCTCCACGCATTCCCCACCCTCTACCTTCTATATTCCCATTTTATGTTGTTTCTCCCCAAAACAGAGCATAGAAGCTAAAGATTGGAGAAGGGCTGCGAATCTCTTTCTTTGTACCCACCGTCCCTAAACCATTGCTATGGATTTCTCACATCTCTCAGCTTAGATGCCTCTGCAAATCACTTCCCTTCCATTCTCTTGTGGTTCCTCCTTCCAAAACAAAACTTTTTTTTTTTTTTTACTCTCTCCCATTTCCACCTTGGTCGCACCTGACAAGGATGTGACATGCAATTCATTTTACAAAAAAATATTTTAATAAAGAGTTATTAAAATACTAAAAAAAATTGATAATTCAAGTTTATAGACCAGTTTCATTAGAAATTAATTGAAAAATAGAAAAAAATCAAATTATTAAAAAAATTACATATTTGGAATATCCATTATCTCATCTATAATGGGTTTTAATTTCGTAAAAAAATTCTGCAAAATAGGTCTTCAAACATATGTCCAAAGTCATTATTTTTCTGTGACATTAACAAGACCTTCAAGTTGCAGGTCAAACCAGATCCAAAGCTTAGGTTCGGGTCTCCAAGCCATTTTCCGAACCAAAAAAAGCCAAAAACCCGCCCAAAAACTCATAATTTAAAAAACGGGATCCCGTTTCATAAA
>VDFB02326151.1:0-11639 GCA_007258455.2 Sequoia sempervirens
ATGTGCAAATTTATATATGCAAAGAGAAGAATAACTTACGTAGTGATTAACAACATACAACAACCTATTTCTAAGGATTTCCACTTAAATGAATTAGAATGCTCGAAAGATGCATATAACAGAGAATGTAGCAACGCGGGAAAGTATACACCAAAATATGCAAGAAAATATTTTTAATTCAGTTGCATTGTGAGAATAGGAATTTTGGTATTATGAATATGTGGTCCAAAATATGCAAGAAAACAAGTTTATTTAGTTGCATTTTCAGAGGTCTATTCTTAGCAAATAGAAACTTCAAACAAACAGTGTATCAGATAAAGATATAAAGTTCAACAGATTCAATGAGTCTTTCAACAATGCAATTTAATCAATATACTTCCTCATAGATTTTGTAGCACATGAGTGTTAAAACCCTCCAACCTACTATCAAAAGGAACAATAAGAAGAGACTGAAAGGCATGAACAATAAATTAATCATTAATGCAAAGTTCCTAGTATACATATACACATATATATCCATGTAGATATACATGTAATCTAGTATATGTATACATGTATATATATGTATACATGCATATATATATATATATATCTATATATATAGATGCAATGTATCTATTTATATACATATATGTATACTGTATGTCGTGCTAGATGAGTAGTTTGCATATATGGTTAATTTATTGTCTATGTGTTCTTGTAAAATGTTTGTATCTTTGCCATTATACCCATTGTGGAGATTTGAGAGAGATTATTGTTCTGTATGGATGGAGGAATTGCAATTAAATGTCCTTTCTTTTCCTAGAAAATATGTTGAGGGTTAGTAATTTTTTTGCCATTGGTTTATGGTTCTGGTTATCTCTGTCTATTGATCAATGAGGAAGATTTAGGAAAATGCTTTGTTTAAGAGGTAAGCTCCAGGCTATCAGTAAAAGCCCTAGACAAGTCCTGTCTATTTGTCTAAAAGTACGAATTATAAAAGAGCTATTAGACAGTAAATCCTATTCATGGTTGGGTTGATGGAATCCCTGTTGAAAAATATATAACAAGAAGACATTAACAATAAATTAATCATCCATGCAAAACACCCATGTAAAAAAGAGTATAACCCCACAAACCTCATTAAAAATTCCACATGTGTTGTGTCGTACTAAATACTATAGAGTAATAGATAAATTGTAAAAGTGGTATTAGAATAAAACAAAAAAGTGCAATGAAGGAAAATGCATATCATCACATCACATGGATAGAAAGGTTAAGGAAAATATATTTTGAAGTATTTGAAAAGATCAATGCATGTCTACTTGCACCTACATATATATGTGTATGTATGGATAAATATATGTATGTATGTTTTACTAATAGTTCTGTTATAATTTCCCCATTTTTCTATAATACTTAATGGAAGATAATGCAACTGTTGTTGTACAATTCCTTTATTTGTTAGAACACTACAAAGAAGGTGGGCATCAAAGAAAAATGAAAACCATGGCAGCTCAATGAATGTGATAATCTATATAGGCAAAGGGGAGAATAAATTACGTAGTGATTTAGAATCTATAGTGTCCTCTTGGTAAGGATTTGAAGTGAAATCAATTAGAGGGATTCGAAGGGGCTAATTACACAAAATGTGTATAGCACCAAAGATGCACAAAGTGTATATATGTGTCTACATATGTGTCACCATTCCATGCAAATAAAAAGCTTCAACCTTCATTGAGAAATTACAGTTAAATGTTGTTGTTGTTGCCAAGAAATATGGATAGTGATAGTATGTACCTTGTTGTTCGTTTGTTGTTTGCAGGTATCTCTGTGCACTTTTCGTGTTATAGCCATTAACATAGGAGAAATTGCAGATTAAGAGTAGTTTTCTGGCTGTGAAGTATTATTCTAATAGCTCTTTTAGAATTTCTTTATTTGTTTAGGTTGAATAGAAAAGAGTATAAGTTGAATTTTTAATTCATAGCTCAATTCTTATGCAAATTGCTTATCTTGTATTAATATGTTTAATGTGGGCTTTAAGATATAACAGAAAGAGAATAACTATTGTAGTCAAGTACATGTATAAATCTATGCATGATTTTTTATATAAAGTGACAAATATATAGAGGGTATTGTATACCTTGGAATTTATCCTATTCTAGAGCATAAAATAACTCAAAATATGAATGATAAAAGACCAAGGACACCTCAAAATTATCCAAAAGAGAGTGACAAAACAATAAGGAAAATTGATAACACAAGACACAAATGGTTTTACCTTCCTTGCTGTTGATGTCTCTTTGATTGGCCCTTGCTTGGAATGATATGTGTGCTCCTTGATGGCTCTTGATGTGGCTAAAATGAAAGATTTTACTATGTGCTTGTATATGAATGCAAGTGAATGTAATTGAAGGCTAGATGAGTGCACAAAATGATAGCATGTAGTTGCAAAATGACTAAGTGTTCTAAATGCCCTTGAGGAGGGGGTATTTATAGAGGATTTTGAATTCTCTAGAGAATTCAATGGTCGAGATTGATCCAACAAGGTCAAGATGAAGGGCTATGGTGGGTTGAGAACCCACAAGCCCTCACATCTTGACATGTGGAGGGTGAAGTGGCCAAGGGGATATGAGATGGAGGTGAGGTGTCAAAGAGGTACATGAGGTGGAGGAAGGACAAGTACCTTCCAAGTACATTGGGAGATGGGAAGAATCTTGGGTGAATAAAAGTGAATTAAAAATTCACAATGATTGGAAGAATATGGTGGATAAGACAATGTTCCCACAAGGTGGGAGTTTTTCACATGTGACTTGATGTGACAAGTCAAAGGTTCTAGAAGATATGGCCTAGGGTGAATAAAAAGGAATTAAAAATTCACATGGGGAAGAGAGGAGCCTAGGGTGAATAAAAAGGAATTAAAAATTCCTTGGGGGATGGGGAGAGTTGACCAAGGTACTGATTAAGATTAATTAATCAGTAATTAGAAGATAAATGAGGATTAGAAGCCAATTTGCAAAAGTTGGAGGATGTGACACAGCCTAATCAAGGATTAGGCATGTGCACATCCCTAATGAAGAAATTAGGAGATGGATTAGATTAGATGAAAATGATGATGTGAGGAATTAAATAAATGTAATATTTATTTAATTCATTTGATGAAAAGGGGATTAAGGAGGGTAAGGCATTTAATTATTAATTAAATACCTTAGGGATTTGGCAGAATTAAAGATATTAATTAAATAATAGTAATATTACTTAATTAACTCAGATAAGAGGATGTTTTAGATGAAAAGTGATAAATTTGGATAAATTAAATGTCCAAATTTGGATGTCTACATTTTGCCCCTCTTTGAGATGGTGTTACGAAGTAGCATCATCTCAAAGAATATTAAAATATAGAGCTCAAAAGGAGATGGTTAGATTGGAAAAGAAGCCCCAGTCATCAACAGAATGACTAGGAAGAAAGATGATGGGGGTCAAGATGAAGAGTAGGGATTGAGGATTCCCCCTCGAGAGGACATGCGGGTTGAAAAGAACACGTGTGTGCTCTCGAAATAGATGATGTGATGCCAAGGGAGATGAGGAAGATGATGCAAGGTGATGGGTAAGAGAGTAAGTGATATGGAGATGGATGAAGCACAAATGGATTTTAGGACAAAAGGTGATGTTGCCCCAGTCAAGGTACAAGCCAAAATAGGTTGATGATAGATGGAGTGTTGTCAATGAGGGAATGAAGGATCTCGAGACAACACGAGGATAGGGAAGGATACATCCCACTGAGTGGTATTGATGAGGGAAGGATACATCCCAAAACACGACTAAAGGATAGGGAAGAATGCCTCCCGATGATGATGATGAAAGTGTTGTTGACGAGGGAAGGATACATCCCAAACAACACCGAAGGGATAGGGAAGGATACTAATGGATGATGATGATGATGGGTCAAGGCTGGTAGCAAGACTGTGAACAAGACCAAGGATATGATTAGATGATTCGGGCGAAATGGAATGGATGGTGGTTGGATAGAGATGTGAGATAAGGATGAAGGATGAATGGATGGGGGGATTGTGATATATAAGAGGATGGGGGATATATGAAAAATGATGGAATGGAGAATGAAAATCCTAATTTAATTTGGCTATCTTGAGCACCCGATTTTACATAGCATAAGCACACTCATGCCGGTATGTGGAACTACAGCGTAATAGCAGTTCCAATGCATAAAATAAACACAACATTAAGAAGGCTATCCTAACACCCCAAAGTCACAAAGACCTTGGTCAGCTGCATTGAGATAACCATTAAGACAAAGTGCTGATGCTCCCAAAGATACCACAAGACCTCGATCTTGGTGGGTACCTTCATGGGACAAACTAAGAAGACAATAATCAAACAAAGACTCGGCGATATTCCCATGCGGGACTAATCAAACATGCTAATATGATGGATCATGGCGGCCTTGACAAGTGATGATAGGGAGCTCAAATGATAAACAACAGCCAAAAGCATCAAAAGATCGCAATCAATTTCAAATGTCCTTTGCCATAGGATCAAGGGGATGGATGGGATTGATGAGGTCTGTTAGGAAGGATGCATCTTGTTGAGACCGATGATGGATACTAAGCTAAAAAATTGATATGACGTAGGATATTCAAAACTGATTGGATTTGTTGATACAAGTGGGTTTCATTTGTTAAGAACCAACTAGCTAAGGGCATAGCTTGACGACGCGACACGAGAGACATGACACAAGATAGGAGACCAACACATACTAGCAACCTAGGGGCTCAGGGGCCGATCAAAGATTAGCCGTGCTGACGTGGAAGCGTAGAGCCCTCGTAGTTCGATAAAAGGCTGACGAAAGACCAAGATGGAGACCTTGATGGATGGTACAAACGGGATAGACAAATAGGAACAAGATATGAAGATTGATGATAGATGATAAAGGATCAGATGGACAAAGTAGAAAGATTGATGATAGGCGATAAAGGGACAAAGTGGACAATGAAGATCGATGATGGAACCCCAGGGGCGGATCAAATGATCGACCTTGCCTACGTGAAAGCACAGGGGCAACGTAGTTCGACAGAAGGTCAAAGACAAGTGATGGATGAAAGATGATGAGATAACCCTAGATAAGGGGATAAAATGATTGGACCGACACGATGGGACAAGATAGACCAGTTGGATTGGATTAGAGGATGATGGCGATCACGAAGCTCAGGGATGGGATAGTTATCCAAGTCATCAAATGAGGAATTGGGAGGATGATAGGATGGATAAATGAATGATGAGATGATGAAGGATGAGAAAGGATAGGAGATGGAAAAGATGTGCAAAAGAGGCAGAAGTGATGATGATAAGATAGATGACATTGGATTGCATGGGGAAAGGCTGATAGCTAGATACCAATGATAAGGGATTATGAGATGGGATGAGGGTAGAGGATGGGGGGAGGAAAAGGATTGTTCGGGTGGATTGGATAGAGGGATAAGGATTTAGGTGAGGAAAAGGTGACCAAAGGGATAAATGACTGGTTCATGGAACGAGAAGGTGAAGGGTGGGAAAAGATGGAAGACTACTCAGAATGAGTAAACGATTGATCAAGATTATTGAATGAGAGTTTGAAATGATAGAAGGAGGTGTGATGAATGTTTGAGATGATAGGAGGTTTGATGAAGTTTTGAGATGATAGGAGGGTGAATGGATTTATTAGAATGGATGAATAGGACAGAGTGGAAGAAGATGGAGGGAGGGATCTTAAGACTTTATTCGATAACCAAAGATCTTGACTACAGATGGATTAAACCCCAGATTAGGGTTTCAATTAAGCTCATATTGGGATTAGATGAAAGCTCATAGCCGGGTTGGAGTGAAGATGAGAATGATTTGGGGATGTGATTGGATGGATTCTACACCGAAGTCCAGGGTTTAAAGGGCATAAGGTGTTGACAATCAAATTTTTCCCGATTTGGCAATTTTTAAAAATTGTCAAATTTTGCCATTTTAGGAAACTTCATGGTCGTATGTTGGAGAGTCCCATTTTTTTCCAAGAAATACCCATTGGTGAGATAGGATGAATTGCCAACTAACATTCCATATTCAAGATATGCATTTCGAGTTATGAGCAAAAATAATTTTTCAAAATGCTAGAAAAAAACACTAAATTGGGATTTTGAGGGTCAAGATAAAAGTTTGAGGCCCCGAAAATGTGCCAAAATGGGTTCCAACGGCTTTTAAAGAAATCGTTGGTAATCCACTCATTATCTCATAACGCAGCCACCCGTCAAATTTCAGCTCAAACAGACATCCGAGTCAAAAGTTATGGCCTCCGGAAGTTTCGGTGTAAAAATTAAAAATCAACTTTGAAAATTTCAACACATGGGTTTGGTTGGCAGGGGAAAATTAGAAAATGGGTCGGGATTGGTTTTCCGAAAAAGACAGTAAAAATGTGAATTTTTGGCAGGGATAGGGCCGATAGTATGCGCCCGCCGGCGGCACGCCCTCGATATAATGACGCCCGGACGGGATGCATTAATACCGCTGCAGGGCTTTGCGATCGAGGAAGACGCCTGGCATGAGATCGCCCGGTTGGCACACCGGAGATTGACTCGACACCACCGAGGACGTGAGATCGCCCCAATGCTATACCGAGGGCTGACACCGGAGGAGCCGGAACTGTTCGAAGGGCGACACGCCCAAGGGCGGAGCCAATCGCATAAAGAAAAAAAGCAAAAAAGAGGGACTCAAGCTATGAACACCTGGGTGAAAATATAAGAGGATTGAAAAGATGTGTAAGAGGTAAGCAAAAGTGAGGGCTAGCGCAGATAAAGGGCAATTGGGTTGTACGGAAGGAGGCCTTATAGCCAAATACCAATGACAAGGGATCGTGAGGATGGGATGAGGATGTTAATGGAAAGAATGGATGAAGGATGTGAGGGATTGTTTGATGGATAGGAATATAAGGGATTGGGAGATGAAAGGGGACGCTAGATAGACATGATGTCTCCAAAGGATTATATCACAAAGGGAGCTGTGATGCCCCCATTCTAGATATGCTCATATATGAGGAGGTATGAGGGATAAAAGACGTGGGCGGATGCGGGGAAGATAAAGGAGATAACTAGATGAGGATAGGATGGGTGGCTATGAATATGATACAGGAGCATGGATGAAGGGAATGTGGTATACCAAGAGATGGCCAAAGCATGTATAGATAGGTGCCCCTATTTTGATCAAGATCACAAGAAGGATGGAGGGATGGGAGATAAATGGGATATGATGGTAGGATGCGGAAGATAGGTGGGATGGAGGGGTTTTATGAAGAGGACGGATAACATGAAGATGGGTGCATAGAAAGAAGCATAGCGGGAATGCATATCAGGAAGTTGCCTCCAAGTGCAGATGGGGATTTACGCATGACGCCTGTTTGCCAGGTTTTCATCATGGTACTTATCCAAGGCGCTTTTTTGCCAAGTTTTCACCATTGGATGAATTATTTCTCTTTACTATTTATTTTGTTTGATGTTTTTTCGATTTTTCGGGTCTTTGGATAGTAGGGGGATGAAAATGGATAAGGATATGGATATGGATGAAGGACTCAAGCATCAAGTTAAATACATGATAAGGATATGGATGAAGGACTCAAGCATCAAGTTCTATACATGATAAGGATATGGATGAAGGACTCAAGCATCAAGTTCTATATGAGGTAGTAAGAGCCCATGTTCGAACCGACTATTGGATGTTGGTACAACCTTATTAGGATAAGTGGATTATGCAAGAGGATGAATTAGAGGGATGGGATAATGGATGGGATGCTGCAAAGGGTATGGATGGAATGATGGGGGGGATATGTGATGGGGATATGTGTTTAGGACCAACATTGGCACATGTGGTGGTGGATGTGAAAAGATAAGAGGAATAAGGGATGTAGAATGTGTGGATAATGGAGGAGATGGGGTGGTGAAATTTGGAACATAAGGACCCAAAACAGATTTAGGAGAAAGGGGTGTATGACTAGCTTTTGGATTAGCAACTTTGGATGTTCTTATAGATTTTTCATGTGATGGCATTGCATCTTTTTTCTTTGGGATCCACATGGTTTTGATCTTTGCTTTGGTGGGCCTTTGTGGCCTATGGATTTGATTTAGATTTAAATTTTTCTTCTCTTCACCATGTCTTTTGGAGGGGACATGAGGAGCCTTAGATTCATGTGGATGTTTGAATTTATGCATATTTTCTTTAACAACCAAAGTGCTTTTAGTAGCAATGGGATGGGTGTGAGGAGATGGATGATGTGGAGCGACGAAGGTAAGAGTATGGGGATTATGTGTAGATGGAGGATGTGCGGGTATGTGCCTTTGTTGATCCTGATTAGGGGACATGCGAGAGGGATGTTTATGACGGATGAGATGGAGGAGGTGATCTTGGGATACATGGACCCAAGATGGATGGAGTGGATGAAGGATGGGATATGGTGGATGGAGGGATGTAAGGACCCAAAATGGATGGAGCAGATGAAGGAGGGATATGGACGGTGGTTTTGAGGCGATATGATAGAGGAGGAGGGATGGCAACATATGATCTAGTGGGGCGATGGGAAGAGCCGACATTTCTTTTGGAAAAGGCACGTTGAGGACGTCTAAAGGTTGTACCAACATCTTTAGATTGTGAGGCTTGGGAAATAGGTCCAAGACCTTGCATGCAGACTTGTTCTTTGACTTGGATGGGCTCTAAAATACCTTGCTCATGAAGGCCTAGACCTTTTCCTTGATAGTTCATTTTCTTGAGCATGTGATCCATGATAGGATTTGTGTTATTCAGAAAACATGATGCGAGTCCATTATTAGGTGGAGGATGATGGGCGGTAAATACACTATGCTTTTCTTCTGCGAGGAGGCCACCATGGAAGAAGGTGAGAGTACCAAGGGGATATGCAAGCGGTGTAGGTATAGTAGTTTTAGGCGATGATGGGGGATTATGAGAGGGAGATGAAGGGATAGTAGCATGTGGATGGGTGATATCAGGAGAGGGATTAGGGGATATGATAGGATTTGGATTTGTGGTAGTGGGATCATGCAATGGAGATGGAGATGGAGTGGTGGAAGATTGAATGACAAGGGGATCATGGGATGGAACAGATGGGGGACTGCAATCTTGAGGTGAACTAGATAGTAGAATCTTGATCTAGAGAGGGGGATATGTTGGCATGCTTTGGATTAGACTCTTGGCATGACACATCTTGTGTGGATGGAAGGATGATAGAGTGTTGGAGAGACTCTTCAAGTTGGGGAGATGGAAGGATGGAGGATTTGATGCAATCACCAGAATGGATTTGGGCGTCATCGATGGGTTCGATGACTCTTGGAGTAGGAGGTGGATGTTCAATGGATTCAACGGATTTAAAGGATGTGATGGTAGGATATGGGGGCTTGGCGGATTCAGAGGGTGTGATGGTAGGAGATGGGGGCCCAATGGATTCAGAGGATGTGATAGTAGGAGATGGGGGCCCAGTGGATTCAGAGGATGTGATGGTAGGACATGGGGGCTCGATGGATTCATAGGATGTGATGGTTTCATCAGTGATAGGTGTTGAGTGGAGAAGGGTCTCGTCACTAATGACCATGGATGATGGGTTGGGATGGCATGGTTCCGCGACTGCAATGTGTGGAGTGGGGGATGTTTCCTTTGTTATAAGTCCTTGGAGAACTTTTGAAATGAGAGACTTGCATATGGTTGGCTTGGCTAGGGTGGTAGAAATGGATGAGGGATTATGGATTGGTGGACTAGGGTTAGATGGAGGAATGGGATTGAATGTGGGACTATGAGTAGATGGGGGATTAGGATTGGATGGAGGACTAGGAGTAGATGGATGAATGGGATTGGATGGAGGACTAGGAGTAGATGGAGGACTAGGATTGGATGGAGGGTTAAGGTAAGAATATTGGAGTGGTGAATTAAGATAGGGGGACATGGATTGTGGATTAGGACAAGAGGATATAGGTAGTGTAGTGGGACAAGAGGATGTGGGGGATGAATTATAATAAGGGTATTGGGATGGTGGATTATGATTAGGATATGTGGATGTAGGATTAAGGTAAAGGGTGTGGACAGAGGTAAAGATAGGAAGAGATGCAGTCTTGGGATTAGAGTGAGTAGATTGGCATGGAAGATTAGGGTAGTGGGTATATGCAGATGAAGGATTTAGATAGGAGGATGTGGATGGGGGATTAGGATAGGGGTATTGAGATGGTAGACTAGGATAAGAGGATGTGGGTGTTGGATAAGAGGATGATGTAGATGAAGGGTATGATGGATATGACGAATATCCCTTGTCAAAGGTAGTAGAAGCAACATGATTAGGCATGGATGAAGACATAACGGGATAACTCGAGGGGGTGATTGGATTTTGGAAAGTGGGTGGAGAAAGCTTACTAGCAATGATAGTGTCAAGGGAATCTATGTCATATTCCTCTTGATCGACAAGACTTTCGTTATCGTTGTCAATGTAATTAGGGTTTCCCTTGACCACTATTGATGGAGGATAAGGATTCATGATGGTGAAAGGATAAAGAGGATGGGTCAACGATTTGGGATGGAAGTGGACTAAAGCTCAAATCGGGATTTAGATTAAGCTTAGACTTGGATTGGATTGAAGCTCAGATTAGGATGATTGGCTGATGTGATGGGATTGATTTGGAAGATCGACACCGAATCTGCTTCGAGATGGAAGCAGATTGATTAGGTCGAAGGTGATGTGATTGGATTGGATCAATCGATGACACTTAGGTCAATTTGGATAATAACCTGAGATGAAGTTCAAGGGATTTGGATGGGGGAAATGATTGATTGGATTGAGTAGACGAATGGTTGGATTAGGTAGATGATTGGATGAATTTGATTAAAGGACTAGATTGGTTTGATTGGATAGGATTAGATGATTGGATGATGTTGATTGTATAGTTGTGATTGGATGAACCTAATAGGATTGGTGTGCTTGGATTGATTGAATGATTGGATGAATTCGATTAGAGGAATGGATTGGTTTGATTAGATAGGGAGAAACAAAATGTACCACTAGATATAGCTCAAAAAAATAAACAATTTTGGTTTTTGAATGAAGTTGATCCGATGCACGGTTTGTAAATGACAGCCCCGGGAAGTTAGGGGCGTATCCACCCCGCGATGCGGGGCGTGGCCGCCCCAAGATGGTAAAATTCTTGATAGGAGGAAATGGAAGGTACCACTAGATAGATCTTGAAAAACTAAGCAACTTTTGTTTTTGGATGAAGTCGATCCGATGCACAGTTTGTAAATGACATCCCTGGGAAGTTAGGGGCATATCCACCCCACGATGCGGGGCGTGGCCGCCCCAGGATGGTCAAATTCTTGATAGGAGGAAATGGAAGGTACCACTAGATAGAGCTTGAAAAACTAAGCAACTTTGGTTTTTGGATGAAGTCGATTCGATGCACGGTTTGTAAATGATGGCCTCGGGAAGTTAAAGGGGCGTAGTCAGCTTTCTGCAGTAAATCAGGGGTGCTTCTACCTTTCTGTAGCAAAACAGGGGCGCTTCCGCCTTTCTGCAGCAAAACAGGGGCGCTTCCGCCTTTTTACAGCAAAAATAGGGGTGCTTCCACCTTTCTGTAGCAAAA
>VDFB02326152.1:0-35838 GCA_007258455.2 Sequoia sempervirens
TCAACATGAAAAATGATGAAAAAGGGACAAAAACTCAAAGGGACACCCAAAAGGTCAAAGGCATGTTTTGTTGACCAAATGAGATATTTTGGAGGAAAACTTGGCCAAATCACCCCACAATCAGTGAATACCTACCTTTTGAACTCCAGATCAAGCTAAATCAAGCTTAGATCATGAGTTAGGTGCCCAAACGTCAAGGAATCAGGCTTGAGCCTACATAAAGCAAATCTAGGCGTCCTTCATTATTTCTTTGCAGGTTGATGATCAAAAACAGCAAGAAGCTCTCAAGGACACCATTTCAAGATCTGACCAAGGTTTTCAACAGTTCTTCAATATTTCTTGAAGATCAGAGGCAGAGGAAGATTTCTAATAAGAGGTTGGATTCAGAGACAAATTTTCTTAGGGAGTCGGATAAAAAACTTCCAATCCATCCTCTGTCTACTTCCTCTTTTCTTGTCTTAGGTTTTCTTGCATGTCACACAAATCAGCAGGCTATTGTAGATCTGATCGACTGGGCATATTCAGAATAATTTTCCAGTGAAACTATCTTATGGTGCAGAATCAACAAACTTGCCGCCCCTATTTTTGGTGGTTTTATCCGAAAAAGTTTCAGAATCAAAATTCTGAGGAACTGGGTTTGTTCAACATTGAAGCACGAACAAAACCCATGTGCCAGATTTTTTTCGAAAAAATACTTCTCGGCAGGGTGCTATTTTCAGGGGTTTTCTAAAATTGTCAGAACAGGGTATTCAGGATGCAATACTATCAGGTACAATACAAGACCAAGATGGCCTTGTACCATGATTACCTGAAAATGACTGACACAAACTTACATCAAGTAAACCCAGTGGTTGATACAGAAAACTTGGAGGGCATGAATCAGATCACGTTATAGAACATAGAGGAGTCCGGGTTGCTTCAAGCTACGTCCATCCCTATCACATTACAGAGTGTGGAGCTTGTAATCGCTTGCATTAAGCATTACAATCCTACCACAAGAGAAATCAAATCAGTGGATGGGAGGATAATTTGCAGTTTAAAGATAAAAGACATAGAAAAATGTTTTGATATTCCACCATGCCCTACCAGCAAGGTCATATCAGTGACATAATCCGACAAGGCATTCAAAGCAGCCAAGAGAAAATGCCAAGGAATAATGGCAGAAAAATGGTTGAAAGCGAAAAAGGCTAACTTGCCTAAGTTGGTTGGACAAGGAGAATGCAAAGATGAGTATGCAGTGTTAATCACTCTACTCAGCAGAATCACTGGACAGGAGGAAGAAAATCAATTTCAGTCGTGGATGTATTATGTCATTGCAAAAATCATCAGCAAGAGGGAACATTACGACTAGGCCACTCTGATCAGTGATACACTTCACCAACAGATCACCAGATTTCTAGAAGCTGATAGGTTCCACATGTGTTCTTACCTGGTATACCTGATTGTCTTCCAAGGCGTGTTCAGGGTATTAAACAATGTGGGAACCTTAGGTGTGTAGAAGGTTCATGAACACTTTACACGTCTTGAGTTTACTCAGACAGAGCGACACTTTAGAAAGACAAGTGACCTCTTCATCATGCACACCGTTCGAGATCTAGACCATGAGATGCACGTACGTATTTCACAAGCAGCCAAGGAGGCAATGGTGGATTGGGCAGATTGGTTTATCCAATTCCCTACCTTCACCTACATATGTGTGTACAGCTACATTGGTCACCCCGCCATGATGCCACGCTACCCTTTAGATATGGTAGTTTTCATGGAATTCCTAAGGCAGTTATCCAAAGTTCACATTCACTTGCGCTTAAAGAAGAAGCCAGCTGTTAACTTTCCCGTTGAGATGAGACTCTATAGATGTAGGTCAACGACAAATGCCAAGTTGATGAGTCAAGAAACGGTGGGGCTTAATCTCAAGTACCTCATTGAGAGAAGCTCATATGATGCCAGAGGGCTCTATGTGATGCATCTCGAGAAATGCTCATCACATGAATCTTCTATGGAAGATTACTGGGTCAATTGTGATAATGAGTATGAAGTGCAAAGAAGGAATTATAGCAAGTTCAGGCTCTCGCAAATTGCTGACTTTATGTCAGAAGACATCGAGGGCTTATCTGACGATGAAGGGGAAGTCATTCTCCCCTCATTCTTCGTAGATTCAGTTGACTCACAACCACTCCCAAGAGTGGATTGGTACGCAAAGGATAACCCATCTATAGAGGAGAGGACGAGTAGAGTTGTTAGAAATAGTCAACTCTACCTCGACAGCAAGAAAACAAGGAAGGTGGTACCTCCCAGAACAGAGCCGCCACAGGTTCAGTCTACACCACCTTCCACGTCAAGAAAGAAGCCCAAGCAGAAGCAGTGTTGCAATCCTCCCCAACGGATGAGGATGTCAAAGTAGACAAGGCCAAGAACACAGGGGATACATGTGGAGATAGCCACACAGTCCCGAAATAGTCATGGGTATTGCTGCCCTAGAGCCAGTAATAGAGATAGTCACTATAGAGGCAGAGCCAACAGTAGAAGAAGCAGCAGCAGAAACAGTGCCTGTGTTAGAAATAGAGCCACCTACATCACCACCATCACAGCAGTCGCAAGTCCCCATCGACTTGGACTCACCACCGAGAGATGCCACTCCAGCACAGTCTCATACTTCGGGCATTCAAGGGCCCAATATTCCTCCTTTTAGCGAAGCTAGCCAAGATTCTATCTGGCTTGAGGGTTTCCTAGGCAGGAAGAGAGAAAGGCCCTCCTATGAGCTTGATGTCACAGAATTCGACCATGTCCCACAAGACATGCCGGAGAAGAAGTTGAAGAAGCAAGTTCACGTGGAAAGGAATGCAAAATGTTAGTTCATCATAGAGATTGCTGCCCCACCAAAAGATAAAAGCATACACGAGGTACAAGTGGAAGACTTCACATTGTCTAAACTTAACCTCGGAAAGACCACACGACAGGTGGAGGCAGACCCTCTCAAAATCGCCTCGATGAGTGCCCAAGAAAGGATGGTGAAGGATGGAAAGGATAAAGCAGCCTTAAAGGTTGAAAACCAACAGCTGAGGACGTACATTTCCAGCTTAATGCACGACACCCCGAATGCCTGGGCCTTACCACAGGAATTGCTGGATCTTCCCGCAGAGCAGAACCATCAACAGTTGATGGCATATGGAAAACACTTGAGAGATTGAGTGGAAGAATTTTCCCTCCAAGGACGATGTATACTGGTGAATCTTTACCAGTTACAAGATAAAGCACATGGACTCCATGCTGAAATCCAGCAATTAGAGCAAAGAATAGCAGAAAAGAGGCCAGGAGATGAGATCACAATTGCAGACTTGCAATTGGCACATCAATCAGTCTACTTTGAGGAAAACAAGCAACATCTTTTTGCTTGGAGAGAACAGCTGGCATACAAGGTGAAAGCCTATGATGCCCATTCAGTAGAATTGATTGACTATCGACGGGTTGTCGTAAATATTATCAACTTCGCAAGAACGTTGGTAGTATCTTTCCCTCGCATAGAATATCAATGCAAGGGAGGAGAATACATTGAGATGGTTATGGTGCAGAATCAGTTCAGAGACGTCATCCATAGCACCTTCCTTGATGATCCAAATGGTTGCAAGTTGGCCAAAGTGGCAACTTTGTCTACCAAGTTTGATGAGGCAGCTGCCTAGTGTATAGACTTCCAGCATCAGCTCACGACAGGCGAAGTAATGCTCAAGTGCCATGTCATCATTTTGCAGAGCATTATCTCCCCAGAGGCAGAAGAAGTAAATGAATGGATAGAAACACTGTTGACTAGTGGTGAGTTGTAAAGACACCAATGAAGGACATCCTACCCTCCAAATGGCATTTATGATACTTGACTTTGACTTGATGCCTCTTTCCAAGTCAACTTAAGAAGGCATTTAATGTAATTGGAGTTAACTTGATGCCCCTTTCCAAGTTAACTCCACATCCCACAAATCATGTATTGTCAGATCCCACTGATTAAGGATGTCTAATTGACTTCTATAATTTGTGGATCTCAGATCTCCATTAAACGTGGATGTCTATTTTGGAGGCATACTTTGTATTAAAGTTCACCTTTAGTCTTCTTTCAGTCAACTGAAGTAGTTTCCTGTTGACTCTTTGTTTACTTTCAGTTAACTGAAGAGTTTTCTAGTTAACTGTTTGTTCCCCTTTCATAGGAATAAATCTTGCTAATTGACTGGCAAAAACTCATTGTTAACTCAAGGAGATTTTAGGGTTGCCTACTCCTTTGAGTTTTATAAATAAGAGCCTTAGGCTCATTATTTGTTTAACTTTACTTCACGGAAGCAAAACGCTGAGCAATTTTGCCTTCATATTGTTTGCTTAGTATATTTTCTTGGATTGTATTTGTTGTAGTTAAGCACTAAGTACAACTTGTGCTCTCTCTACTCAGATAGGTGTGTCCAATCTTTGTTAATGTATCATTGGTTTGATCGCAACATGTGTGATTATCTCTTGAGATAAGCTGCTGTCCCAACGTGTATTCTTTGGTGGAATATTGAGAAAATAAATCAGGAGAGTTACCATGCCTTTGATCTAATGTCTCAAACTTTTATCATTGTTTGTTGTATCTAATAGTCTGTTTTCAATCTACACCTCGGAAAGGCCTTGGTGCCTCCTTGGGAATTTGGGAGATAAGATTGTCGTATCTTTGTTGCTTCTCGTAACTTACTTTTCAGCCTACACCTCGAAAAGGTCTTGGTACCCCCTTGGGAATCCTAAGATATAAGTTACCGTAAGGATTACTTGTGAGAGTTTGATTTCAGTACGAATCCGGGAGTTCAGAGACTTCAGATGCATCCTGAGAGACTGATTCAACCAAGTGATCGAACCATCCATTCCCGCTCCAATGACCTCATGCTTTGTTAATCTTGAGGATATAGGATAGATTAAAAGCTAGTTTTAGTCGTAGTTAAGATCTGCCGAAACTAGAGAAAAAACTTAGCTGTGACGCACTTGTGTTTATGCACCCTTGTGTCCTACCGCTGAGTAAAAAAGATAGGATAGTAGTTTACTTACTTCATACCTTTCATTTACGCATAAATCAACAAAAGAGGGACTTGTCCTCTCTAAATAAGGAAGAAGTGTTGCAAAACATTTGAAATAGCTGACCATTTACAAATAGCACTCCAGAGGTGCTAATTTAAATGCCAACAGTTGCATAAAAAGTAAAGTGAACTAAATTCCTATCTTTTTTACTCAACGACAAAGCACAAGGTTATAAAACACAATGCGTTGCAGCTAAGGTTTTCTCTGGTTTCTGCAGATCTTAACTACAACTAGGGTAAAGCTATGACTATCCTATCTCCTCAAGTATTTCAGAGCGAGAGGATCTAGGAGCAATTGGGAATGGTTTGATCACTTAGACAAACTGTTTCTCAAAATGCATTCAAAGGCTCTGAACTTTCAGATTTATGCTGAAATAAAGTTCATGCAAGTAATCATCCAACGGTAAGCTAAATCTCAAGATTCCCAAGGAGGCGAGGCACTCTTTCCGAGGTGTAGGCTGAAATATAGATTACTAGAAACAACATATAATGATAATCCTAATCTCTAAATTCCCAAGGAGGCGAGGTGCTCTTTCCGAGGTGTAGATTGAAAGAAAGATTATTGAAACAACATACATGAAAGATCTTAAGAATTTTGGATCAAAGGCACGTGGCTCTCCTGATTTATTATCTCAACTTCAATCAAAGATTACACTTTGGGACAACAAATTGCATGAAAGACAACAATCACACAACATGCGATCAACCAAATACACTTGACAAATATTGAACCCAAATACTTGAGTAACAAGAATGCAAGCAAATCACTCAACATTTAGCTATAACAAATATGATTCAAGAACATATACTAAGTGAACAAAACACAGGCTATCCGACATCAGCGTTTTGCTACTGTGAAGTAAATTTAAAAAAATAATGAGCAAAGGTTGATCTTATTTATAGAAGCTCAAAGGAGTAGGGAACCATAAAATCTCTTTGAGTTAACATTCAATTCTTGCCAACCAACAAGATTTATTCCTATGTCTAAAAGTAGGTAACCTAACAGTTAACTAGAAACACTACTTTAGTTAACTGATTCTAATCTAAAAAGAACTCCACATGTACATAGGTGTTTCCAAAAATAGACATGCAAGATTGGTGGGCCAGCGAGTTAACTTGGAAAGAGGCATCAAGTTAACTGCTATGTCTAATGTCATCCTTGGAAAGGGGTGGGATGTCCTAACTGGAAGTTTACACCTCAACACTTTGAGTCATCAACTCCTCTAATCACTCGTTAATTGTCTCTATGTCTGGACAACTGATACTTCTTACGATGATGGCATGTCTTCGTAGCATCTCCTCGCCACTTGCAATCTGATCCTGGTATTCACTCTTCTTCGCAGCCACGTCATCACGTTTCGCCAACATGGCTGCAATCTGACTTAACCTGCAGTCAACAGGGTCATCGCTGGAAATACTATGGATGAGTTTTTGGAATTTCATCTGCACTTCATCATCTGCAATCTACTCACCATCCTCACGTTGATACTGGAAAGGGACTTGTGATACAAAAGTTCTCGCGAACTTGATAGTACTTGTCACCTTTTGTCTACCCTCGGTCAACTTTGCAGAGATTACCTTGTAGGTTTTTACCTTGAAGAGTTGTTGTTCTCTCAAAGTAAAAAGTTTCTGTTTATGCTCTTCTACGGTGACTGAAACGTAGGCCATTCTCAAATAAGAATAGGAGTGTGGTAGTAACTGGTGGCAGCTTTGTAATTGGAGTAACTACCTTCTGCATTTTTTTCGCTATCCATTGAATGGTGATGCCATTTATGCCTTCCAAGCCGTCCAAATTGACTACGGGCTTCACTTGATGCACGTCTGTGTTGAGTGTCTTCAGAAAGTCGTGAAGCAGGACCATTTTGGTCTTGATTTCAACTTGAGAGTACTGCATTCTGAAAAACTTGACTGTTGACTGTAAACACAGATATGTTCAGGCAGGTGAGGCTAAAAATAGCTTGTCGAGGGGTAATTTTTCTGAAACTTTCTAAGACATGGGTTTTGTTAAGAATGTATTTCTAAGCCAACCTAGATCATCAGATTTGCAAAAAGTGACTTTTCCTCAGACATGCAACAACTTTTCAGAAACAGAAGCAGCAGAAGCTTTAGAAGCTGCAAAGGCTATTTTTTCCCAAAAAAAATTGTCATAAGGGTTTTGTAGGTGCTTGTGTGCTAATCAAACCCAGTTTCTCCATTTTTTGAAATGATGACTTCTTCGGAAATCCTAAAAATAGGGGGCAGTGGGGCAATTTTCCCAGAAAATTGTGGCACGTGGGTTTTGCTGCCAATGCTATGCTGAACGAACCCAGATGACCAGATCTGTGAAAAAAATAAAGTTTACCTGTGTATGCGAGAAAATCTAAGACAAGAACATAAGAAATGTGAGGGGGAGAAGATAAAAGTTATAAACTGCCTCCTTCAATCCTTAAGAAAAACGCCTCTGTATAAACCCAATCTAATGAATTCTTGGCAAGAACGTACTGGAAAGATGGAGTAAGGAAAATTATTCCTTTGTGCAACCTGAACCTAGAACTGCAAAAAACACTAAAAATGGCCTCCGTGAGATCCTTCAAAAGGTGTTGGAGAGAAAAATATCTGTTTTTAGCTTCAACTTGCAAGGAATAATGAAGTTGGATGCCTAGGCTTGAATAAATATCCATTTTGGAGGTGAGCATGTCAGTTATGGCGCCAACCCTGATTGAAGAGTCAATTCAGGTGATTGCCTTGTTAACTGCAAGTTCTCCACTGATTTTGGAATGCCTACGCTTGAAGATACCTTCAAAAATTGTAACTGAGAGACAACTTGGGCCCACCTTTGAGATTAGGCATTGCAAGTCTGGGAGTTAGAATATTTTTGAAGAATTTTATCATTTTCAGTGACAAAATGCCTCTATTTGACCTTGAATTCTGGATGCATGATTGACCCTAAATTCTGGATGCGTGATTGACCCTGAAGCTTGGCTGACAAATTCATCATGAAGCTGGGTCAACTCTGAAGAGATGTTCCTGGGAGCAATAAATGCTAAAAATTGAATCTGGTGGCTTAACTTCTTGGGTGCCTTTTCCCAAAAGGGTGCTTTTTTCGCTAGACTTAGCCAATTTCTTGGATGCTTTTCAATCTCATCAATTTGACCCTCCGTGCTTCAATATGCAACTGCAGCTGATTGATGAATCCTGCAAATTGGATGTTGAATCCATCGAAAAGCTGGAAGAATTCTGAAAAGGATGATTATATGTGCAAGTTCTGAAAGCTGAATTATGAGGCTTAAATTTTGGGGTGCCCCTGGCTTGTAGGGGTACATTTGTGCCTCTGAGATACATTTTGCACTCTGCAACCTTTGATGGAATGCTCTATTTTGACCCTCGTTATCAGGAGTTTGACTGGTCCGAAATTCGTGTTGATGATTTCATCGCGAAGATTGATCATCTCCGAAGAGGTCTTCTTGGGAATCACAAAGTCTGAAAGTTGCATCTGAGGCTCCAAAAAGTTGGGTGCCTTTTCCAAGAAGGGTGCATTTTTCTTAACAGTCAAATTTCCACGTTTTCCAACTTTCCTTCGTCTCTGACATTTTACGCTTGATCTCCGTTCACGGGCGTTTGACAGGGCTCGAGAGCTGATTGTTGGATTCGTCGCGTAGCTGGAAGGATTCTGAGCAGATCTCTTGAAGAAGACAGCTGTTGAAAACCTCATTTGATTGACCAAAAGGTTGGGCACCCTTGGCTTGCAGGGGTACATTTGCTTTGATGTTCATCCATTTATCCTCCATTTTACGTGCTCGTTTGATCAACCGTCGCTGCCGTTTGATAGGTCTTGTGGACCAGTGAACAGGTTTGTTGCAAAGCTGGACTGAAAACGGGAAGATCTGGAGATAGTTAATGCAAAAATTGACATCATATGGCTCTCTTCCCTGGGCACCCCTGGGCTACAGGGGTGCAGTTTCCTTGATACACTGCCATTTTGGATGTCTCTCGCCTTGCAGTGTCTTCCGCCTTTGCCTTCGTTTGCTGGAGTTTGAAAAATCCATTGGACTTGCTTGACGATTTGTCAGAAAGCTAGTAGAATTCTGAAGAAGACGACTGGTTCAACAAGTGTTAACAACTGCATTTGACCTCTGAAATCCAAGGGAACCCCTGGACTACAGGGGTGAAATGGGCTCTAGAGTTGGCGATTTTCTGATGATTTTCACCTCTTCACGCTTCGCAATCACCGAGTTGCTTGACTGGGTTGACTACATTGAGCATCGTTGCGTTGAGGCGAGTACATTCACCATCATGATTGCTTTCATCATTCTGCGTGCACAAACACTGCAAAGTTGTCTTGGGTGTTGATTGCAAAAGCATCTCCCTTGTAGCAAGGCATACTTTTTCACCTTTTGAAAATCTCCTTCGTCGCGAAGCATCTTTTGCCATAGAATCTTCTGTGATGCGTTTGAGGCTTAGATCTTGATAACTGGTACTGGCCATCTACCATTGATGACCTCAGAGGTCCTAACTTTTCTCCTGAAAAAGTGTAGTAGACCCACTAGAGCTAAATTGACTTTTTCTTGATTCTGACTCGACCAATGTGATCGTGAAGTGAAATAAGCCAATCAAAATTATTTTCAGTCAATTCTGGAAAAAATCCTATTTTTTAGGGTTTTCCCTAAAAATAGGGGCCTGAAACCCTAATTTTCAAAAGTTCCAAAATTTTCCAATATCCTTTGGATAATAAACCCACAAAAAGCCCATGCTTCGTTTGACCTAAAAATGACTTTTGATGACAATTTTACAAGATTTAGACCATTTTATCAAAATGCCTTATTGAAGCAAATTTTTTATTTTGGGTACAACATATATATATATATATTCTCATACCTATACCCAAGGAAAAAATTGTCATACCGTTCTTGTACCCGTACCCAAACCGGTAACTTAAAATAAATCATATTACATTCTAAATAATCTTTAGATCATGTAATTTTTGGTTTAAGGTCAATGTCAAAATATAATATGAGAATATTCTAAAAAGACTAATACAATTAACTAATATTAGAATTATATAATAGTACAAATCCATTACAATAACATTAAAATATCAAAACACTTATAAATAAAACTAATAAAAGTATTCATTGAAATAATATTGTAAATCAAATGAATTAAATAATATTTACAATGAATATTATTTATTTCATTTGATTATAATATTATTTCAATGAGCCACAACAACAAAAGGAGGAAAACCATAAATTGAAAAAATAAGGAAAATGAAAAAAAAGGATATTTGGGACAAGGAAACAAGAAAAATGAGAAACACAAAGGTTCTAATGAATATAATTTTATCATATTTACAAGAAAATATAATCTAAATATAAGTTAATCAATTTGATGATACTATATTTCTTAATCATTTTGATTAGGAAATGTAATAATGTCAAACAATGAAAGATAATAAATATTAGTCATTTTGATGATGGATTGATATGTTATGAGGATCTATGACAATTGCATGTGTTTGCTTAATGATTACAATGATTGATTTGAAGGTCTTAAAAACGTAATTGAAATGCTTAAATAAACACAACAATAATAAAGTGATGAACTGAACAAAAGAGAGATAGAAGAGAGAAGACAAAACACGAGTTGATAATAGAGTTCGCCAATATGGCTATGTCTCTGGGTCCCTCTCCAACAGAGTGACCGATCCTTGATTATGCTCTAAAATGGTTACAAGGCTTCAATTGAACAAAGTGTCGAGTCTCCTGGTTTGCAAGAGTTACAAAGTCCGTCTCCTTCCAGTGCAACAAAATGACGCTCCTCCGATGCACAGAGATGAACACTCAAATTCTCCAGAATAATTCTCTCATCACTCACCACTTACCTCAACTCTTAAGCTATCCCCCCTTTTTATACACAATTCTTTCCTAATATGGTTCATAACCATAGGATTTTTACAATCTCCCATTTACAACAAAAATCTTCATATATCCCCTTAAAAAATCTTTCTAACCTGTTCAAAATAATCCTAACCCCTTTAAATTAATGGCTTATAATTTCGAGCCTTACAAAATAATCCTTAAAATCCCTTTTAATAATCTTCAAAGATTATTTTAATCCTTTATAATCTTTAAATATCATTTAATCAGGCTTAAGGGGTTAATATTTTAACTGTAAAGAGATTCGGCTTTTAAATCTTCATAAAAAACTACCCGCCTCCTATAATATTGCTGAAAGAAGCAATGGTGCAACGACCAAGGCAAAGTGTATGTAGGGGGAAGGTTGGTGAGTCGAACCTGCCGACCTTTCTTTTTGATTGGTTTGTCTTTGGAAATACAATAAAACAAACCAGTGCCATATATATTATAGCATAATATGCGTGGCGTATTGGTGGAAGACTTGGCTTGTGTGGTGGAGGTTGGGGGTTCGACCCCCACCTCATACATTTTTAGTAAAGGGAACAACTTGCTCAACCAACCGTAGACCGGAGGAGAGGGGTGCCACGTGGCACCTAGTAATTCGTTGGCCAAAGACACCAGTCGAAACTTGATTGGACCACGTCACTACACAGTCACTGAACATGTTAGCATCCACGTCGGTGTACGAACTGCCACATGTCAGGGCCTGATTCATCCACATCACCGTATGGATTGCCAAGTCAACATGTTGATGTCAGCATCCGTACGGTCAAAGTCAACCTTACTGCGCAAACTTTGACTAGCCGTAACTTTTGTGGACGAGCTCCAATTTAGGCGAAATGAGCAGCGTTGGACTCGTGGTGACAAGCTCTTCATTTTGACATCATTTCCGACCAATTCCAGAATGATCTTTTTTTGCCCTTGCATCCTGTACCCTGTTTCTGACCCAACTTTGACTGAGCATATCGTGAGCATATGAACTCCTTTTGACTTCATTCAAGTTGCGTTGGGTTCTTTTTTTTGAGCACTTCAACATGGTGATGATTTCTGGAGCATATGGAATACATCAAATTTTGGTGAAAAGTATCCACCTGGATCATGGATCATAGAGTGTGATCCAAAACGTTGATGCAACAGACTCCAACACAATTGAATGTAAAAATAATATGAATAATATGGATTGTGGAAACTTGATATCATTACAAGCATTTTTGCAATGTGCACACTCACAACTATCGACTCCATGACAACTCTACCATCCACATAAGATTAGAGAGATAGAGAAGGGGGTGGCGGGGGGGGACGATGGGGGGAAAAAGGGAGAGGTGCAAAACCACTCAAACGAAAGTTGTCTTTTCACAACACTAGTACAACATGATAACAAGAGTAAAAACTACTATTCCATTACTACTAATAGACTACAAGGCATGGTTTTTTCAAATACTAAGCTCTGCCAAGCACTACAAGTAAGAAGAGAGAGATAGAGAGAAACACATGCCATATGACTAATCAATATCTACTCTAATAATGTATCAAGATGTAACATATAATATAGCATAGGGATTGCATCATGTATGCATTTACAAGATGAATCGTTTATTCTTTTCACTACTACACATAGGAAACATAGAACTAGTAGAGATGGTAGACATTAGGATTAAAAACTGACTAACTCAATCACTTAAGATTTGAGAGAGAATTTTCACAAAACCACCCAAAAGAAAGATGTCTTTTGACAACACTAGTACAACATGATAACAAGAGTAAGAACTACCATTCCATTAAGTTAGTAATAGACTACAAGGCATGATTTCTTCAAATACGAAGCACATATGCTATAAGTATGAAGAGAGAGCTATCACATGCTATATGACCAATCAATCTCTAGTGCAATAATGTATCAAGATGTAATAAGATAAAATAGATTATAGTGATTACATCATGCATGCATTTACAAGATGATCCAATTATTCTTTTCACTATTATGCATAGGAAACATAGAACTAGTAGAGATAGTAGTCATTAGAAGCCAAAACCTACTAACTTAATGAAGCATTTCTTTTTGCAATAAATGAATACATGAGACTTGATATGGTTAGGAATCATTTTATCTTCTATCCTATCATCAAATCTAGAAATTAAACCATCTTTTATTCATTAATTAACCAAAGGGAAACATCAACATTCACTAACAACTATGTCTAGGGTAAGAATGACTAGATTTCACAAATTATTTCCAAGATTATAGAAGAACACATCCACTCATCACAAGCTTCTAGATAATGATAAAGCATATCACGAGCTTCCCAAAAATTTAAAGATGTTAGTCACACCATCATTTTTAGGGATTGATCACACATTTATAGTTTGGAAATAAATGACAATAACTTGCTCAAATCTTAAAATTTTTAGTCCCCCAAGTACAAATAAAGAGGAAAGAAATATTTATACAACCCTCCAAGGACACTTCCACAACTACTAGGATGTTCCCACAATTGTGAGGCCTCTACAATAACACAAACACTTCTACAATTTTGATAAAAGTAGTAAAAAATAGATTTTATTGGAACTCAAATATTGCATAGGGCTTCCTAATATTTGAAATGAAGCAAAGTACTGCTTCCTACACTCAAATTTTGGGGAGAGTGTTGTGCAAATTTCAATCTTTTAACAATTATAGAAAGAATAACACATATAAATATAAAATAAACAATATACCATAACACAAATGTACATGGTGAAAACCCTTTCAAGAGAAAAACCCCACACTCCAAAGCAACCTAATGTATTATTTAGTATACGACATAGTTACAATACACTCACAGAGCAAGCCTTCATAAGAGTATCACCAACCAAAGATCTAGAAGAATTATGACAACTTAACAATATCTCCAAAACTCACACAACCTCCATCTAAAGCACCTAATAAATAGGAGATACAATACATGAAACCCTTAAATGGTAATTAAAAAACCATGAGCTAAAACCACCCAAAAAGTCATGCCCAAGTCTCAAGTCTCAAGATGAGTCCACATGCTGAAAATAACATGTTCCTTCCACTTTTCATAATCCTCATTATAATCCACTCACCAAATTGGGCATTCCATTTTGGTTCCATTATCTCCAACTAAAGATGCCTTATGATGTGTTGTAACATGCATCATAAGTTGGTCAACAAGTGTAACTTTCTTTAGAATTCTTTTATGTGTCCAACACATTTCTACATTTCTTATATAAAATTTTGGAAATTTTGATTTTGGAGACTGATTGGGCCCATTTTTATTTTGGTCAAAAACCAACTGTATAGCCTAGAAATTGAGTTTTTTCTTTTTCTTTTATAACCCAAAGATCACACTTTTTGTAATTTTAATATTAGGAGGAAGGTTGAGACACCTTTCCTAACAATATTTTTGCTAGCTTTTGAAATTAACACATGCTAAAATTGAGCATAACATAGTAAAAACATAACTCTTGGAAGTTTCTAGGACCTAGGGATGCACTTATAGTTTCCAAAACTCCAAATTTCACAAAAATGGCTTCTAAACTTGCAACTAAGTTTTCATGAGCTAGGGACATCTTGTAGATTTTCTCTATAGCTCATTGAATCACAATTTTCAAGGAGATTGAAGCCCAACTCTCATCATAACAAAATAACAACTTTCAATTTTAATACAATTTTTCCCTCTTTCAAACCAAAGTGCAAACTACCAAATGAAATATGATTCACATAGACTTTTGCTCCAATGAAGATTACAATAATAACTTGTAGCTTCAATTTCAAATACATAATTGAATAGAATTAAGCTGTCATGTCCCCGTTTTTGGCGAGCATCAGTAAACGTGAGGTTGGCCTATCATGAGACCCTCGTCGGCTGACTGAGTGGTTAGAGGGTCGTTTCGGCGCTTGGCTCAGCGTCTGATTGGTAGTTTTGATTGATTGGCTTTCGTTCGGGCTCATTCGGAGACCTTTTGCAGAATTGCTATTTTTAGCAGTTCCTGGCAGGCAGAGTGGGACCACTGCTATTTTTAGCAGTTTGAGATTGGCAGCATCCGGAATCACTTCTGAGTTCGTCAGCATCAGACGGATCGGTAATCGGATGATTTATGAGGAAGATATTAATATTTAATTATATTGATTAAATATTAATTATTTAATGTTTATAATATAAAGTTATAATTTAAAATTATAACTTAAGTCATCTGCCTTGAGGGGTGCACCCAACATCAGAAAAGGGGCCAATTTGAGAATTAAAATATTATAAAATATTTTGGCTGGAGACTTTTGAAGTATTAAAAGATTAAAATATGATATTTTAATTAAAACCCTATTATGGTGGAAATCGCACTTTTCAGCTTGATAAGGGTTTTACCTTGGTTTCTGAGCCATTATGACATTTGATGATTTGAGAAATTGATCAAGTTTTGCCAGAGCACTGAGACTTTAGGGTTTCATCTCGAAATCGTCGGAGAACGAGCCATCTCCTTCGAAGCAGTTCAGAGGATGTGAAATAACATCTGATTTATTGCCAGTCGTGGGATTTCTTCATCCAGAAGAAATTACAGAGCTTCTCAGAGTTTATTCAGTTACAGAGTTTCAGCGTAGTCTTCATCTGGGATCACGTTGTAAGTCCAGGCGCATCTTATTTCAGAGATGGGACACAGAGATCAAGAAAGCCGTACAGTTTACATTAATTGCTGTTACTGACCCAGCCGTACAAATCAATACAGTACAGCCGTACCATCATGGGGAAAGTGCAAAGTCTTCAGAGTTCAGTCATTCTTTCATTCAGAGATCATTTATCAACCTGGGCGCATCATACAGAGACTAAGACAGTGTTTTGAGGAGGCCGTACAAAACTAAATGCTGTTTACTGTCAGGCCGTACTTTGCTGCAGGCCGTACTTGTTGCCCTTTGGGCCGTACTTGCATCTTGAAGAAAAACGCCTTCCTTCCAATCTTCCAGATTGCATCAAAAGGGGCGCTAGGGTTCCAGGAAGCTTGAGTGAC
Source organism: Sequoia sempervirens (assembly GCA_007258455.2). Classification (NCBI taxonomy): domain Eukaryota; kingdom Viridiplantae; phylum Streptophyta; class Pinopsida; order Cupressales; family Cupressaceae; genus Sequoia; species Sequoia sempervirens. The sequence goes on from VDFB02326152.1 coordinate 15,986, forward strand.
TATCAGACCGAGGAAAAAGGAGATCATTAAATGCAGCCGTACCATTCTGTACTTCTGCAACAGCAATACCAGGTTCCTCAAATATTGTAAATTCATTATTTATTTCATTATATGTATCTGGGTATCATTGAAAACAGTAGAAAAGCTTGAATAAAGATACTGGCGCCTATATTCTTTCATTTCCAGAGTTATTTGAATTTTATTGAATTTATTCCAAATTATTGTCAAAATCGTACTTTTCAAGTATTGCATCAAAAACATCAAAATTGCAAAAAACCCTAAAAACGTCAGAAAACCTTAAAAATCTATCAGAATCCGTATCAGGGGAAACAGGGGTTTTTACAGTGGTATCAGAGCTAAATCCTGCCATCCTGAGGGTTTAGCCGTCTTCTGCAGCCGGAACAGTTAGGGTTTTACCAGGTATTTATTTATTCAGGCGAACTTTGGTTGTCAGGCAACAGGGTTTGATCTGGCAGCCGGGAATTATGGCTGACAGGTATTACAGGACTGATAGAACAGTTGATCTTAGAACAGAAACTCCTTACAATAACAGAGATCAGAACCGTGCGGAGGTCTTGCATGCACTCAGAGAACTTAGTGCAGGTCAACGACGGTCAAATGGTGTATTACAGCAGGTGGCAGTTGCACTTCAGAGACTGGATACTCCGAGGAGATCGTCACCACCTCGTGACGATGACAGAAGTGTTACAGGTTCGCGGAGAGCTCCTAGGTCAGTGTCACGGACAGCGGATAGGCCTACGAGGCCCACCTTCACGAGACAGGAGCCCGTTGAGGATATATCAGGTGAAAGGTATGAGGGTTTGTTCGCCGGCACACTCAGGGCAGCGAACAACGAGTGGCAGTTAGAAGCAACTGAGATTAGTGGGAGGATTAACATTGACAGGACACCGCAGAGCACAGATGGAGAAGTGATTAGCATGTTTCGGGAGTATAGCAATCTACCTCAGAAGATTAAAGAGAAACTTTCTTTCGTGAGTTACGTGGATGTGCACCCGAGTCTTTGCCATAAGACGGAGTTCGAAAAACAGAGATATCTCACTACAGCTCGTGAGTTGTTTACACCTGGGAAAGATAGAGAATCTACATCTGATGATTGTACAATTCTTCATGGGAGTGATTTGATTTCTTCAGCCTCTTGTGAAGTAGGCAGAAATTTGTGTGATGAATTTGATCGAAGTGCTTATTTGATCCATAAGCACACTAGCACAACTTCGGGTAATGGCTTACCTACATCGTCTTTGCAGGAGGTGACTCAAGAAATTTCTGCCCTAAAAGCCACTTCTGATTTTTATAACAGCGATGGTGAAACTTTGCGTGAGCATGATATAACAGCTGTTTCAGAGGTGCAAAGTAACTCTATGGAGTCGTCACGTGAAGAGACTCCAGAGTTGGGTACTACAGATGCAGTTGGTATTGAGGATTTATGTTATGACGAGTCTGATTTTTCGGATCAGACCTTTGAAAACCAACTAGAGGATTCGTATGTTGACACGGAATCCCAGGATCATGCGTTGGATGAGCATGCAGTCACTGTTGGAGTAGAAGCGTGTGAGGATACTGTCAGACCAGCAACTTCTACCGTACCAGTTGAGCCATCCTTCGAGGTACAAAGCAGCAGTACCTTAGATGTTGAGGTGTGCATGGTTGAGAGCACACACGATGCTTCTACCGTACCAGTTGAGCCATCCTTCGAGGTACAAAGCAGCAGTACCTTAGATGTTGAGGTGTGCATGGTTGAGAGCACACACGATGCTGCAGATCATGAGGAGAGTGATGACGGATCAGCGTCATATCATAGTGCATATGGTGAACCGGAAATCTTGTATGGGGGTCGTGAGTTTCAGAATCCTCATCATTTGGTTGGGCAACTACATGTGGATGACACTATGATTACTACCGCCCTTGAGCATTTTGACGTTGCTCGTCAGATGTTGACTACCTACAGTAGGAGTCCTTCGACAGATGAGCACAGTGATAGAGGTTTTTCCCTTGCAGTGATACATGCACTCCGAGAAGCAATTGGAACGATGAAACAAAACTATCTAAAACTACTAGCAGACAGAGATTTCCTTCTCGAGTGGGATTGCATTTGTTATGATGCATGGCGGGGAAAAGAGGAGCGGATCGATGAGCTCACTCATGAGCTTGAGGTGACTGCGAATTCATTGCAGAGCACCCAGTTGGCTCTTCGGGAGTCACAGTTACAGATTGAGAGGCTTACCGTGGCGTTGAGGTTAGCACAGTCTTCACCACCTTTGGACATCGTGCAGTCTTGCATGGCAGTGGTTGGTGAGGAGTATACACCCATGGTTCATAGCAGTGTAGGAGATGTTGAGGATGAGGTTACCTCCATCTCGGTCACAGGATCAGTTGATACAGATAGGATGAGTGCACTCGATGAGAGTTGCAGTGAGCCACGCATTGCACCTGGTTCTCATGAGACAAGTCCCGCGATAGGTGATGCAAGGCAGATCGTTGATAGTTCCTGTGACATGGTTGTTGATACACTGGAGAGTTGTGTGACAACCCTTGATACTTGTCCATCTTCACAACAGATATTCAGAGTCTCATCCAGTTGGGAGATTGGTACTTGTGTTGATTTGTTTCCCTCTCCCGGAAGCAAATCAATCTTTTCATTTGATACAGTTGACTATGGTCGACAGCTCGTTGAGCCTAGTCAGGAGTACAACTCAGTTTATTATTCCAGCGATTCAGAGATGGATGATTCCGATCAGGATAGCGTGATTGTGCAGTTTGTAAACAATCCATTGTTTGAATTTGATGGTGGGGTGATCTATGATAACCCACTCTTCGAGTTGGACGCCGATAGTACTCTTGACATTAGTTCTGAGTTGGGTGATGATCGTAGTGTTTGGGATTGTTGCAGTGCATCGCAATTCCAAACCAAACTCACAGAGGAGTTCAATGAGGTGTACACGGTGAGGAGTGCTTACAGTTTTGTCTTTGATCCACCTGTACATGATTCGATGCACCATGCTTGTGCACAGGGTGATTCTCTCGGTTCAGTTGAGGGGAGTATTTCCTTATTGTGTGCAGAGTTACCATCTTCACAAGATGGGATTAGCAGATGCAGGTACTTGACTCAGCAGTTTGCGGAGTATTACTTGCAGGGGCAGCAGTCAGTCATCTATCATGCCGATATGTATTCGTCAGGGCTTGATACGGCTATGTTGCAGATTTTTCATACAGGTGCATGGTTACAGGGCGACTATGGTGTTAGTTGGCATGATGGCACGGACAGTTATTACATCCATGAGGGTTTAGCAGAGGACAGGGAGAGATTCAGGATAGTAGATGCTTCTAGTAGCTTTTATCTCTGCATGACGGATGGATGTAGATTTATATTGTATTGGGATCACGGTGGAGACAGTGTTGGCACCGAGTTGTGGGTGGGTCCCAGTGATTTACTTCACTATTCTCAGCATGGTGAGGTTGGAGGCAGTAGAGCGCAGTGGCAGCCTGAGGAGGACCGTCACGACAGACTCTTACGCTGGGTTTGGGATCCAGGCATTGATTGCGCAGTTGAGTTTGATGCCGCTACAGGAGATAGTTCGAGATGTGTGGGACATTACACAGTTTTCTTTTTGGGGCCTTCCGAGGAGTTTGTTTGCAGTTGAGATTGCTTGGGGTCAAGCAATTTTAGGGAGGGCGGACTGTCATGTCCCCGTTTTTGGCGAGCATCAGTAAACGTGAGGTTGGCCTATCATGAGACCCTCGTCGGCTGACTGAGTGGTTAGAGGGTCGTTTCGGCGCTTGGCTCAGCGTCTGATTGGCAGTTTTGATTGATTGGCTTTCGTTCGGGCTCATTCGGAGACCTTTTGCAGAATTGCTATTTTTAGCAGTTCCTGGCAGGCAGAGTGGGACCACTGCTATTTTTAGCAGTTTGAGATTGGCAGCATCCGGAATCACTTCTGAGTTCGTCAGCATCAGACGGATCGGTAATCGGATGATTTATGAGGAAGATATTAATATTTAATTATATTGATTAAATATTAATTATTTAATGTTTATAATATAAAGTTATAATTTAAAATTATAACTTAAGTCATCTGCCTTGAGGGGTGCGCCCAACATCAGAAAAGGGGCCAATTTGAGAATTAAAATATTATAAAATATTTTGGCTGGAGACTTTTGAAGTATTAAAAGATTAAAATATGATATTTTAATTAAAACCCTATTATGGTGGAAATCGCACTTTTCAGCTTGATAAGGGTTTTACCTTGGTTTCTGAGCCATTATGACATTTGATGATTTGAGAAATTGATCAAGTTTTGCCAGAGCACTGAGACTTTAGGGTTTCATCTCGAAATCGTCGGAGAACGAGCCATCTCCTTCGAAGCAGTTCAGAGGATGTGAAATAACATCTGATTTATTGCCAGTCGTGGGATTTCTTCATCCAGAAGAAATTACAGAGCTTCTCAGAGTTTATTCAGTTACAGAGTTTCAGCGTAGTCTTCATCTGGGATCACGTTGTAAGTCCAGGCGCATCTTATTTCAGAGATGGGACACAGAGATCAAGAAAGCCGTACAGTTTACATTAATTGCTGTTACTGACCCAGCCGTACAAATCAGTACAGTACAGCCGTACCATCATGGGGAAAGTGCAAAGTCTTCAGAGTTCAGTCATTCTTTCATTCAGAGATCATTTATCAACCTGGGCGCATCATACAGAGACTAAGACAGTGTTTTGAGGAGGCCGTACAAAACTAAATGCTGTTTACTGTCAGGCCGTACTTTGCTGCAGGCCGTACTTGTTGTCCTTGGGCCGTACTTGCATCTTGAAGAAAAACGCCTTCCTTCCAATCTTCCAGATTGCATCAAAAGGGGCGCTAGGGTTCCAGGAAGCTTGAGTGACTATCAGACCGAGGAAAAAGGAGATCATTAAATGCAGCCGTACCATTCTGTACTTCTGCAACAGCAATACCAGGTTCCTCAAATATTGTAAATTCATTATTTATTTCATTATATGTATCTGGGTATCATTGAAAACAGTAGAAAAGCTTGAATAAAGATACTGGCGCCTATATTCTTTCATTTCCAGAGTTATTTGAATTTTATTGAATTTATTCCAAATTATTGTCAAAATCGTACTTTTCAAGTATTGCATCAAAAACATCAAAATTGCAAAAAACCCTAAAAACGTCAGAAAACCTTAAAAATCTAATCTATCAGAATCCGTATCAGGGGAAACAGGGGTTTTTACATAAGCATAATTACAATTTTCCATTTACTTATAAAATGCATAAATGAAATAAATGAAACAAGGAACTCTTCGAGCTCTCAAATGGATCTTCAAGAAGGGCACTTATAGATGTACCCATCAACTTACAATATTACTGCCATTAGGTTTAATAGATTTCTATGCTACTCTAGGTAACCCTTGAGCTATAGAGAAGAGGGCCATGGATACACTACCAACAAAACTACTCTCAAGCACACACAAGGGTCTCATACAAGACACCAAAATCCACACAAGGATCCATCTCAAGACTAACAATGGATGGACTTTTATTTCCAAAATTAATAGAGCATGGGTTTGAACCTAATTGTTCAACACAGCCTAAATAAGGCCAAAGAAAGATTAATAGAGGATCCAAATACTCCAACTAAATTAGCTATCCCAAGGATTTGTACCACAAAGGGTCTAAATAAATATAATTCAATGCAAAGCAATTATACTACCAATCATGGCATCTAAATCTCATTTCAAACATAGTCACATACCAGACAGAGAGAGTAAAAACCACAAATAAAGGGCAATACCTTCCCTTGATTCAAAGGACTAACCAATTGGAGTAGAGACAATGTTTGATTCTACTAAGGCTATGAGCAAGGTCCATAAGTTGTAATAGGGTGAGCTCTATTAAGCTCGAGATCAGAAAAAAATGAGGAAAACATCCATTAAACACAAAGGAAGCTCCCATAAGCTCCAAGAGTCCATCCACACAAAAGTGGAAATCATGCCCTCCCATTGGACAAATACCACAACCCTCACACAAAAACCCGCAAAAGAAATAAATTCCTAGGGTTCTCTAAACCCTCAAACTCCACTAATAGAGTCTTAAAGCTTTTTCACACTTTTCCAACAATGGATTCACTTTCATGTAAGGAGGAAAGCCCAACTCAACAAAGAAAAATAATTAACCAAACCCCAACCTAGGAAGCCAACTCAAAAATCAAATTAAATAAATAAAGCTCAAAAAGGCCCAAAAGAATAAAAAAGGAAGATCCCAAGATACTTTAAAGTGTCTTTTGCTTAAATAGACACTCAATTTCTAATTTAATAACTCGAATCAAATAGAAAACACTAAAGGAACTTTAACTTCAAAATTCACTCAAAGTGAATTAGATAAAAAAGCACATCTTTTCCAACTTTCTTCAAGAAGTGTGGAAACTATTCAAAACACATTGATGAGAAAACAATAATGTGGATGGGAGGCAACACACTTGCAAGAGTCATAGGGTCTTCTACTAGACAACAAAGACAAAACAAACCAATCAACAAATAAAAAGAGGTCTCAAACTTCCTAACCATTGAAGTGAGGTGGTTAGATGATATCTATGATGTTCTCCTCCGCATACCTTCCATTGGCCATTAACTTGTAAATCTTGCACACTCAAGGCACACATCAAATCCAATAATGAAGATCATAATTGAAGCACAATTAGGCGAATCTATGAACATGTTTACATACATGGAAATTAAGGTACATCTAACATCTCAAAGTAATCACACATATCACATCCATCTATTAATCTCAATTATAGAATTAACAAGTGCTGAATATGAATAATGCACTAGTGATAATCTAATTAACTCATACAAATCATAAGATGGTAAGAACACCCATAAATGGGCCTCATAGATTTAATAGAATACAACTTCCACCTCAAGTCTCTAGCTCTTCACAAATACCAATCCTATTTCACCTTCCTCCCAAAGACAAGCATAATGCAGAGTAGAACTAGCTTTGCCCACCAAATCTTGTCCTAAATAATTTCCATGTAGGATAGAAAAGGAAAGAGAAAGCTTTGTGCCATCAAAGAAGGGTATCGTTCCAAATCCTAACATAACTAGGTGATCTTACAAAGCATCCACATTAAGTTTGCAATTAATCCACTCTAATTGAATAATATTAAATATTTTATGCAACTTCCACATTAAGTTTGCAATTAATCCACTCTAATTGAATAATATTAAATATTTTATGCAACTTCTGATTCATAATGTCTTTCAAGCTATCTTATACATTGTTATTTGAAGAAATGAAGTCTCTTTATTTGAGTCATGCTTTTCAACTTTTTAGATCTTCAAGAAGCTATGACATGTTAATTTTACATTATCATTTCCCCCAATTTCTATTTATAGTTTTGTCAAATAATGAAATCATAATATACATAAAAACATAAACCATAATTTATGATGCAGTTTGCATGTATATTCAAGTGTCAAAAATGCATATTTAAGGTACTTTGTAATTTTATCTCCTTTTGCAGTTAAGTATGTGGGTTTCGATAGAAGATGCAATAAAGTATCATATTTTGTCTGTTTGTTCTCCTTAACTTTGGTTTCTTTATTTCATTTCAACAATAAGACATTTTAAAGTAATTCCTATTTTATCTTATCTTTTCAAGAAAGAAAAACTAACTTTGCCCATGCTTTTGAAGTGAGCAAGAACATATCTTTGGAATTTGAACGTCGAAAGGAACCGATTATATGCTTATTATTACACCCTGGAACTGTCAACACGGATCTTTCAATGCCATTTCAACAAAATGTTCCTTTAGATAAATTATTTACAACAGAGTTCTCTGTAGAGAAACTACTATGTATCATTGATGGTGCTAAAGCAAGTGATAATGGAAAGTTCTTCGCTTGGGATGGTCAAGAGATACCATGGTAGGTATTAGCGCAATCCTTGCAAGGTCTAGTTTATTTAGATAGAAGGTAATAATGTTTTAGTTTATGATCATATTTTGATGTAATATAACCTTTATATCGAGGTTCCATATTGATAAGAATGTATGTGCCAAATCACACATTTATCTTGACTAGTTTTATATAAATAAAATATTATGCCAACCCATATTTAGAAATTAGGATATCTAGTTTGAAAATTACTTGATAGGGTGGTTCTTCATTTGTGTTTGGTTTTATTAAATATTCTTTCCCAAATTTTCACTAACTTTTAATCATTTTATCTTAAAACTCTTTGAACTTTGAAGAAGTTTTACCTTTAATTCTTACAAATGTGATTTTTTTAATTAAAGGTAAATAAGGGGTTTTGAAAGGTCCCCATTCCTGTATAATGTGCCGGCTAGTTTTTAATACCTAATTTTTTTTACTTCCCCAATAATTGATAAATATGCATTTGACAAACAATTGGTGAACACTATAATTATGAACTACTGCTGTATCAATTGGCAAAGAATGAAATGTACTATCTTTGTCCTAAATTGTGCATTAACTCATAGGAAACATTTTAGCAAGCAATTGTCATACACTTCATGCATCATTTGGCAAAACAGGTTTTTAAATGGATATTGAACTACAACAGACAGTATAAATATATATATATGTTTCTATTACTCAGAGTTTCCAACTTCAACTCGTAGTTGGTTGCTTATCCAAGTCCAAGTTGATGGTCCTCTCTAATTTCTCCAGCCGCCGGGAAACTTCACCAAACTGCCCAGCAATACTCTTCACGCCGCTGCCAAGGATGATGGGGACTAACCAACACCAAATCACCTTGTATCTGCTAACAAAGTTTTCCCATCCAGCACAACTTAGCACCCAAGATGAATATCCCTGACCTACGATTTCCTTCTGTTTGTCACTGATAATTACCAACACTCACAGTTCACATTCTTTCACTTCTACGCCCAGGTTTGAATGGTGACAAATTCCACTCGCTTCCCTATAAAGTATTTAATATGGCGCCCATTAATGAATGGTAATCACGTCCAGCTAATGGCAACATTAACGCTCAGCAGGATATTAAATTTTCGCCCAGAACTACTCAGCACATGCGCCCAGCAGACTTGCAAAATTAATATTAAACATCAAGCCTTCAACCCTTTACCACGAACTGCTGTGAGGATGAATCGTCCAACACTGGAAGCTGCTACGCTAGGAATAATATTGTCTATAACAGATTTCATGGAGTCGACCAGCTGCAAACCACATCCTTAATTTTTAGGCCATTAACCACTGCAGATATTAAGGCACTTTCCCACGTTGTAATTGTCATGACTTGCACAAATACTTAGCCCAACAAACAACTAAACTCACGCCCAGCAAAACTTGTAGTCCGGAATGAATAATGGCGCCCAAGTTCTCCTGGAAATATGTCTTGCTTGCAAGATTTCACGAATTAATCGGCTTACTTGGAACCAACAAACACACATGGAAGATCTCTCACCACTGTGGATGTCATCCTTCGTCTGCAAAGAAGTTCTTGAAGCAATTTTCACAGCATACATCAAAAATATGTTTTCACCAATACCCAAAAATGAGCTCAAATATTTTTTTTTGTATTTTCCAAATCCGAACACCTCACTTTGAGAATTAAAATATTACTTTTAATCATTTCCTACGTCTCCTTTCTCAACGCTCACAATGGGGTTTGGATAATTAATGTTACTTTTAAAAATACTCCCATAAAGTGAGTCACTTGAAATAATTAAATAAATATTTAAGTGAAGTTTTATATTTAAATATTATATTTAAGCATTTATTTAATTTCATCCACTTGATTTGTGGAAAACTCTTTAGGAGCATCAAATATTGAAATTGGAATTATGCCAAGCTCTGCTACTCCAAGAACTATGGAGCTCCCTTAACACCCCAATTAGCCTATGGGAACCCAAAAATAGGCTACCAGTCGGCTAAACAAGCTAGGCTGAAGAAGGGGACATTAGAGTCTTCCTTTCCCAAAATTGCTTGACCCCAAGCAATTGCAAATCTGAATCTTGAAAGAATTTGCTCGCTCTCCCATGGAGCATTTTCAACTAACAAATTCTTCCATTTCACCAAAAACTCTCTGATAATCCTCCTCCTTAGAGTACACTCTCTAAAGTCAATAATAGCCTGTAGAATAAGAATCAGTTTCCCTTCCTCGTCTGGCAGCTTGAAAAAAGGAAATACATTATGCCCAAGTGCCTTCTAAAGGTGTGATACGTGGAAGATGTTATACACTTTGCTACTCATCAATAACTCTAGCTCATAAGCCACATGTCCAATCTTCTTGAAGATCCTTAATGGGCCATAAAACTGTGGCTTTAACTTCTTTGATCCACTCTTCTTGAGAGTGGAGTGCCTGTATGTTTGCAGCCTCAAATATACCATGTCACCCATCTCAAATACACGCTCAATGCGATGTTGATTTGGTTATTGTTTCTACTGGTTCTAAGCATCTTGTATGTTTTCTTTCAAGGACTTCATAATGTCCTGACCTTCCTGCAACAAATCCTTGGCCTTGGGCACTCTACTATCGCCTAATAATAAATTCGCAAAGCTAGGAGTTTCATACCCATATAGAGCCATGAATGGTGACATCTTAATTGACATGTGGTAAGTGAAGTTGTAACAGTAGTCACCCAAATGCAACCATTTTATCCATGCTTTTTGTTGCCTTGAGATGTAATTCCGGAGATACCCTTCCACCCACTTGTTCACAATTTTAGTCTAACCATTTGTTTGTGGGTGATAGCTAGTACTAGGAGTGAGCTTAGTCCCATTCAATCTGAAAAGTTCCTACCAAAATAAGCTCAATAACCTATTGTCCCTATCATTGACTATGTTTTTGGGGCATCCCATGCAACTTGAATATCTCCCTAAAAAATAGATTTTTTATTTGTGTTGTTGTAAATGCTATTGAAATGACAAAGAAATGGGCGAACTTGGTTAGTTTGTCAACCACTACATAGATGCAATCTTTGTTTTGCACCTTGGGAAGACTTGTTCTGAAGTCCATCAAGATGTTTACCATTTTTGGTTAGGAATTGGTAGGGGTTGCAATAAACTAGCATGAAAGGAATGCTCATTCTTATTTTTCTAACATATGTGACATTCCTGAACATACCTAAGGACTTCATTTTTAAGTCCTTTCCAAGTAGATCTCTCTTGGATCTGCCTATATGTCTTGAAGAGACCCGAGTGACTAGCCATAGGTGTATCATGAAAAGACCTTATAACCTTCACCTTAAACTCTTAATCAGGTACTAAATATATTTTATTTTTGTAAATAATGAGCTCATTTACCACGGTGTACTTGTCATCCTATGTAGTACCCTCAATGATGTTACTAGCCTAAGAATCCTTAGAATACTCTGTTGAAATCTGCTCTCTCCAATTTGTTGTAATTTCCACTAAGGAACATAAATATGGTCTCTTGGACAAAGCATTAGCCACAATGTTTCTCTTCCCTTTGACGTTTACAATGTTGAAGTCCTAAGCTTGAAGCTTACTCACTCATTTCTACTACCTGTCATTCAAATCTTTTTGATTCAATAAATACTTAAGGTTGTTGTGGTTGGGTTTTACAATGAATTTACCTCCCACAAGATATGGTCTGAACTTGGCCAAGACATGTATAATAGCCAGCATCTCCTTATCGTATATAGAATAACTCCTCTCAACACCCCTCAATTTTCTACTCTCAATTGTGATGGAATGCTTGTCCTACATCAAGACAACACCTATTGCCTCTCTAGAAGCATCACACTCAAGCTCAAAAGTCTTGGGAAAATTGGGAATAGCAAGAAGTGGGCATGTACTCATAATCTACTTAAACTGATCAAAACATTACTACGCTGCATGAGACCAAACAATGGCCCCTTTTTTGGTCAAATCAATGAGTGTAGTTGCCTTTTTTGAAAACTCCTTAACAAATCTCCTATAAAAACCACATAAACCAAAAAATCCTTTAAGCTATGATAGATTAGTGGTGGTGGCCAATCTAGAATAACTTTGATCTTTTCAAGATCCATTCTAACACCCTTGGAATTGATTGTGTGATCGAGGTGGAGAAGTTATGCCATACTGAATTCATATTTTGATTCTTCAACATATAAAGACTCCCTCTCAAGGATGCTTAATACCTCGTCTAAATGTCTCATGTGTTCTTCCCATGTCTTCTTGAATATCAAAATGTCATAAAAATATATTAGAACAAACTTACGAAGCTACTTATTGAAAAATTTGTTCATACAAGACTCTAGAAAGTGATAGGAGCATTGGTTAAACCAAATGACATAACCAAAAACTCGTAACTCATTTATGAGTTCATCTATCCATGAGATGGGGTACCTATTTTTTATTGTCTTCTTATTTAGGGCCTTGTAGTCTATGCACATAGGCATAGTCCCATCCTTTTTTTAACCAACACCACCGAAGATGAAAAGGGGCTCTTACTTGGCCTAATGTCTCATTTCAAGTAACTACTTGATGGACTTCTCTTTTTCATCTTTATGCCTCTTCGGGTGCCTGTAAGGGGTAGTTATCATGGGTTTGTCACTCCCCTCCAAATCAATGACATGCTTAATGCCCCGCTCAGAAGGCCTCCTTGGAGGTATGCTACCAAAAACCTTCTTGTGCTTAAACATCAAAACTTGTACATTTGGATGGTAACTCCTCTTCTATTGCTTTGTAATGGTTGACATGATGATACATTCTGCTGCCCACTCTACTTGGTCATGTTTAATAAGTCTCCCCATTCTTTTAAAGAAACCACTTGTGGCCCACCATATGACATGCCCCTAAGTAGAACCTTCTTACCATTTGCTTTAAATTTTATCTCCATGGTTTGCAAGTTCATATGGAACTCTCCAATAGACCGCATCCACTACACCCCAAGGACTACATTTGTGTCTCCTATGCTCACTACATAAAAGTCATCTTTGATCTCATAATCACCCAACTGAATGCTCAAATTTTGAATCTTTCTAGTGCATGTGAGGGTGAATCCATCCGCTGCCATCACCTTGAAGCCATCAATTTTTTTTGTTTTAATTCCCCTCTTGGCTACCACTCCCTCATTAATGAAATTGTGTATGGCACTTGTATCAATAAGAGTGACTATCCGTTGTCCACATAATACTCGATGAACTTTGAAAGAACTAACCTTCTAAAACTAGAGAGTTGGGCAAGTGTGCCCCCACTTGCCTGCTCCTTTTTTGACTCTTCTGAAGAACTTTCTTTTTCTTTATCATCTCGGTCAGTTTATTGATCTGTATTTTCTACAACTAATTCATCCTTTGAATAGTACTCAATTAGCTTGGCTTTTGCCTTAGTTGAACACTTATGAGTTGGTTCCCATGGTTCTTTACATCAAAAGCGCAATTTCTTTTTTCAAAGGTCATTAAGTTGTTCTTCATCCAACCTTGTGAGTCCCATTGTAATATGATTTGAATCTCTCTGAAAATGTTTTTTCCCCTTGTCTTTCTTTGTGGAATCTTTTTGATCGAAATTTACTTCAAAAAATAGAGGACTCCATGTCTCTTGCCTTTTTGATTGCTTCCTGCAATGTTTGTGGGCTAAGGGCCTTAATCCACCCCCTCAAGGGATCAAGTAACCCATCATTGAACAACTTAATCAACCTCCTCTATGAAATATTGGTCACCATTATTGAAAATCTTTGGAAATCAACAATATAAATATCCATTGAACCCTATTGCTTTAGTTGTGCTAACTCTTAGAAGTGCAATTCGAGATCCTTTTTGTCAAATCTATCAGTTAATTTATGAGTGAACTTTGCATAAGAAACAATTTGATCACGACCCAAAGTAATTATCCTGTGGTACCACCATTCGTGTGCACTACCATCCAAGTGTAAGGTTGCATATTTAATTGCTTCATCTTTAGCCATTAGATTAAGTTGAAAATAAGTATCAAGTTTTTGAATCCAAGCTCTAGTAGTAGTCTTCCTAGAACCATCAAAATATGGAATTGACAACTTACCCACTTTTCTCTGTAACTCTTTGTTCGGTGACCTTCCACCTCCACCTCTATAGAGTCTATGTCTTAGCCTGAATTCCAAATAATCACAAAATGACATTTCAGCCTAAAATTCTGCACCTAATGCCCTCTAATCTCCCATTGCTTGAGCATGCATTTCTTGTTTAGTAGGTTCATTATTTACTTCTAGAGGGTATTCTCTCAGATGGAGTTTGGCATGGTGGGTCTAGAATTAACTTGACCACCAAAAGTCCCTAGTATGAGCAACTCTATTGTTGACTGTGGATCCCTATGCCCCATTATTAGCATTTTTCCAACATTAGCATTATTTCCCACCATTTGTGCAAACAATTGAGTAATCTTTTGTTGTGATTGAGCCATTTGTTGTTGAGATTGGCATAAGTTGCATCATTTGATGTTGTGCCTTGGCAAAAGATCTTTCATCATGTTTTCCAAACTCAATGGTTCTATCCTTCTTTCACCCATTTCAAAAATATTTAATTCTTCCTCATGTTCAATCTTTGGCTATGTTTCTAAATCCAGATTAGACCTGTTTCTCCTCAACTAGTAACGATGAGTACTTGTTGCACATATGTTACCTAAGTTTGTCATTGATGTCAACACTCATTTTGGGCTGTCATTGATGCTTACATTTGTATGTTGATGGTATACTATGATGTGCTATCACTGATGTTGTTGATGTTCATGGTTGGATGTCATGACTTGTTTGTTGTCAATTAAAGTAGTATGGAGTATGTTATCAATAGAGATGATGTCATTATGATACATTAAGATGAGGATTAGAAGGAATGCTGATGTTGGGGATATGTTGTTGATGGTTTTTAGTATGTTTTATGCTCTCTCCTATTATTCCTAAGGGAGTATGTGTTGTTACAAGAAAGTCTTGGTCTCCAAATATTGGTAAAGGTTTCTACTACAGGAAGCTGCTTTGAAGACTGATTGGGAGAATGCTCCACATTCCTCCACTTTTGAAGATATGGTCTTGTGGTTTGGGATTTAGTGTTTATGTTTTGTAGACGTTGCACTCTTATCTTTTCAGGTCATAGTGTTGCTGAGGAGGACTCTAGTAATTGCAGTGGGTTGGCTATTTGGTTGCTTGTTTGGACTAGTCCAAAAAATGTTATGCATTTCTCCGTATTATTGTTTCTGTTCCTACGACTTGGTGGACATGCTCTTAGTGTTTGTGGAGTGTCTCAGTTCAACTATCGTGTGATGAAGTTTACCGCAATTTGGTTTGTAAATGTCCTATCTCATGACTGTGTCTTCTGGGCTTCCGAGATGAAGTGTTTTATTTATGTTTGGTTTGTGCTAACTGTTTATGGCATGATCGTGAGAAAGAAGTATATGGAAGTATTGTTGGATGTTCATGGAACATCTTTTTTTGGTCTGCACATCAATGGTTGATCTCTTTGGTGCTGCATATTGTTTGAGTTGGTTTTTTGGGTGATTTGTGGATGTCTGGCCAACAAGGCTTGTTTTCTTGCTTACGCTATGTGTTTGGGGGTTTACACCAACAATTGAGGTTGTGCTAAGATGAGTTTGGGTCCTGCCCTATCCTATTGAGAATCACATTGAGTAAATTCTATTGGAAGATGTGTTTTTGGGCCGACTAGTAATGTGCTACACGTTTCTTTTACTCATTTCCTTGTTGCCAACTTGGGATGTTGTGCGCCAACCTGTTTGATTTTCGAGATCACATTGGAAGATAGTTGTTTTTGGTCCTCTTTGTTGTTTGGATAGGACTGCTTTCACCACAATTATGTTTTGTGGCCGACTTGTTGGGGTCATTGTTTGTCTCCTGTTCTGGCTAACCTAATTTGATGTTTTCCTTACGCGCAAAGGATATAAATGGAAGAATAAATTAGTTGCAAGTTGTGTGAGAGTGGAATAATGCAACAAGTAATGTGTGCTGTGGAAGATATAAATCAGTTGTGCGTCAACACCTTAGTCAGTAGAGTGTATTATTGACATATGTTGCAAATCCAAATCTTTATGTATCCTACTCGAAGATAGTGAGTCTCCCTAACAGGTCCTTGTATCTTGCCTTGAGGTTGTGCGTCTCAACCTGCAAGTCCTTGTATCTTGCCCTAAGGTTGTGCACCTTAGCCTGCAAGTCCTTTAGGGAGAAATGTGCTTCCATGGGCAGTGAGCCTTAAAACAAATTGTAATCTTATTCATATATTGTGAGATTTCTCACTGTGTTTTTTTCCCTTATTGGGTTTTCCACATATATCTGGTGTTATCTTGTGCATGTGTATTCATGTTGCTTAATCTTTCATTGTTGTTGATCTGTTTAAGAGTCGTTGATTTGTTTAAGGGTTACTGATCTTGTTAAGACTGAATTTGCATTGTGATAAAGGGTTTAAGTTTTTGAAGATATTGATTCACCCCCCAATAGCTGGGTGTGTTCAACAATTGGTATCAGAGCCAAGTTCCTCAAAAGGAGCTCAATTGCTTGAGGAAGGTTTGGGATGGCACAAGATGGATCTTACAAGGCACCTAGGTTTGATGGAACAAATTACACCTTTTGGAGAGTAAAAATGGAAGGCTATCTATCATCTCTAGGGTTTGATGTTTCACAATCTATCAAGGATGGTTACGCTACTCCTGCTACTTCTCCAATAGATTCAACTAAGATTAAGTTGTATGAGAAAAATGCCAAGGAAAAAATGTTATCATAAATGGGTTAGCTAATTTGAACTTTTGAAGGTGATGAATTGCAGTTCTGCTAAGGATGTTTGGGAAAAACTTAGCAGCATTTATGAAGGAAATAATAAAGTGAAGCAAGTGAAGATGCAAAACTTCAAGAGAAAATTTGAGACTCTAAGGATGGCAGAGGATGAAGATATTGTTAGTTATATGCTCTGGGTGGATGAAGTAGAGGTCTTGGTGGAGAAGTGAAAGAAGATGAGATTGTGAAGAAGTTTTTGAGATCTCTCCCTAAATCTTATAGTCATAAGGTATCCGCTATTGAGGAGTCTAAGGACTTGGATAACTATTCAGTAGGTCAATTGTTTGGTGCTCTCACAACCTTTGAAATGAGAGTTTGACAAAGATGCTCCAAAGAAGGAAGCAACATTCAAAGTCAATAAGAAGGCAGAAGATGAAACAACTAATCAAGATGTTGACTTTGACGAGGTAGAAGCAAACTTTGTAAGATTGAAGAAGGGGATCAACAAATACAAAGGTGAGTTACCTTTCAAGTGCTTCAATTGTAGGAGAAGTGGTCATTTTGCCTCTAAACGTCTTTTTAAAGAATCAGAGGATAGCAACAAAAGAGAAAAGTTCAAAAGAAGTCTTTATTCCAAGGAGAACAACTATTCTTTAGAAGATGATGATCATGATGATTCAAATGATGAAACACTCTTCATGGCCTTGAAAGTTGGTGACAAAAGAGTGATTGAAAAATGTAAGTTAGGTACTTTACAGGCTGACAAAGATAATGAAAAATCAATGATTGTGTGGACATCCTTTAATGCAAAAGAAGAAGCAAATGCTTGGGTAATTGACAGGGGTTGCTCTAACCACATGACTGGTGCCAAGGGGAAGTTCATCAGCCTTAAGAAGTGGAATGGTGGAGCTATCAAATTTGGTGGTGTTGAGTCAACACAAATTTGTGGGAAGGGTGCTATAAAAAATGAGGGAAAGAACAAGACTGATGATGTCCTTTATGTCAAAAGGTTGAAGCACAATCTCCTTAGTGTTAGTGAGATGTGTAGTAAAGGATACAACCTTACATTTCATGCCAAAGGTTGTGAGATCAAGAAGGCAGGGTCTGAAAGATTAGTTGCAAAAGGTATTAGGATAGATAGAAATGTCTATCATCTAAAGGAGGCAAATGAAAGAACCTGTTTATTTGCTCAATTCGGTGAGTGTTGGCTATGGCAGAAGCGGATGAGACACATCAACTTTGACAATATGGTGAAGATCAACTCTACTGATGCGATGAGAGATATGCCTAAGATAACCAAGCCTGCAAACACATTATGCAAGGAATGTCAAATGGGAAAGCAGACAAAGACAAGTTTCAAGAGCAAGGAGTGTTCTTCTACAATGCCATTGGAGCTGATTCACATTGACCTATGTGGACCTACAAGAAAAAAGAGTCAACAAGGTGAAAGGTATTTCATGTTGCTTATTGATGATTATTCTCGAATGACATGGGTTACATTTTTAAGGGAAAAATCAGAAGCTTATGATAAGTTCACAAGATTTTCAAAGCAAAAGTTGATGGATTTTCGTGGGATGCTAGCACATTGTGTAGACATCCATGCGTAGTGCTTACACTTGAGAAAATTGGACCCAAAGAACTAGGAACTAACTAATTTTTGTAGTAAATATATATTCTGATATCATCATGTTATACTTAAAACATTTTTCTTTTTCATGCTAAAGGGGAGGTGTTGTGTAGTGGGAAATTATAGAGGTGTGTAATTTTTGACACTACAATCCTACCTACTTAAACTTAAAAAAAAAATTCTTAGTTTGATTGTAACTTAGTTCTATTAGATCAAAATAAAGAAAAAAGGATCAACACAAAAACAAATTTTAGCCATCCCTTTAGGTATTTTGAATGGAGAGTCACACCTTTTAACTTGATGAATGCTTCAACTTGTTTTTTTTAGATTGTAGGAATCGGTCGGGTATCCGCCCCCCTATAAACTAGAGTGCGCCTGGTAAAAAAATTTCATGTGACCAGTGGCATTGGTGCGTGCCCTCCGGTACCACGGATTTGGGGGGAGACTAGACCTCGTGACCTCTTGCTTGCAACAAGATGCTTTAACCAATCAAGCTAGGCCCCCTGCCCCAATGAATGCTTCAACTTAATTAGGTCATATGGATCATTTTATAATAGTAACCTCTAATTTTTTGTGTTTATATTGATGATATTTAAGTGTCTAGTGAAAGTTTAGAATAAAATTTTGTACATCTTGAATTCTTTTATCATATTGTGAAATATGCAAGAATTGTTTATTCTATATCAAATATCAAATTCAATTGTATTAGCAAGATTACCACTTCTTGGGCATGAAATTCAAAAATGAAAAATTAAGAGTGCAACCCCAAATTAAAGAAAAAATATTACAATTCCTATATGTGTTAGATAAAGATCTATTAGAAGTATTCCACAATAAATTGAATTATATCAATAGTTTCTACCTATATTCTAGAAATATCAAGTTTATCTTGGAAGAATTGCTTAAAAAGAACAAAGGTTTTAAATAGAATTCACAAGAAGATTAAAATAAGAATTGATATTAATCTATCCACTCTACATGTGTCATCTACTAAAGATTTTTTTTTTATACTAATGTGGAATATTTTATTTGTCAAAACAGGAAATAATATGTTTTTGAATATGCAAAAGTGATTTTTTATTGAAGATGTTAAAATATGGTTTTCTAATAAATATATCTACACTATAAATAAATTATTGGACCCTAAAACTTATGCATTTGAAGTATTTCATAATATGCACCGATTGCACTAGATTTCTTTCCTTTAACAACAAAGATAATGGAAGGAAATGTGGTAGAGAAAAGTATATAATATGGTAAGATTATTTTAATAGATTTAATTATATAGTAGAACATATAGCAAGAAAAAGTAATTCAATTTTAGATTGGTTAAGTCAAGTTCTTCCAACCATAATGATGTACCAACTAGTTCTTGGTTTCAATTGTACCAAAATTAAGAATACTATTTCCTAAGGTTGAGTTAGATAGTACAACTAATAATTCTCAAGAAAAGAATAATTTCTCAATATATTTTTTTTCTAGAAGCGCTTCTTTTGATTTACGACATATCTACTTATGTTCCTTCCATTTAAACA